>JAVTVY010012074.1:0-50587 GCA_036873755.1 Hanleya hanleyi | reverse complement strand
TTTCAGCCGTCGTCCAGAAAATAATTTCCGCGTCAATAATCGAAAGACCCATTTTCATATGACAGTTAGTATCAATTCAAAATATGCACGAAATAAAATTTGAGAAAAACCAAGATGATTTCCGGCAAGAAATAAGCGGTCAAGTTTCTTCAATAATGACGGCAAGATATGCATGTCTCATGGTACATATCTCTATAGACCCCGGTTTGATTCTAGGTGACGGCAAATCGACTCCCACCCAAATGACATATTTACAAATTAATGGAACGAAACAGTTTGATATAAAATACAACAAATGAAAGTAATCTAGCAACATACCTTTTATATTACAGATTCGGGCAGCTTACCTTGCTAGAGTAAGCTTATCAGCGACCGGATATTATGGGTAATATAGCACATTTAATATTTCCATTATTTTCTCGAATGATGACACAAACGAGTATTTAGAACCCGATGTGATGGATAAGAATGTCCCGGGGATAATTGTCCACCGGACATTCTTGTCCGTTGCACTGGACTAGGTGTCATTTTAACTCTATTATGTGTTCAGAATCTCCATTGATGAATATCTGTTTTCAGGAATAACTCCTGCGGCATTCGCCAACAAATTTAAAGGACGTCGCGCATTATATCGAGGAGTCGGCGACAGTGAGATGCGATGCCAATTATAAAATTTCGCCTGTGATATAATCTTTCCGATTGACATAAAGTACAACTAGCTTTCTTAAAAGGTTAGAACGTTCTTGGCCGACTGAGGCAGAGAGACTGGGTATATAATTTGGAGTAATCTTTCATTACACTTACGCGAGTCAGTTGATGTTGATTAGCTGCAGGGTGTCAGCTGATGGAAATAGTGCCGGCAACATCATATAACTGTTAACCTAGATATTCATCCTGTAGAAAGAGATTCAGTATTTACTTTCAAACATCGATGATAGACTATCAGTTTGTCAAAAATTAGATCTGTGTTGGGTCTATTTATACAATTTGTCAACTTTTAATGCTATCGACGTATCATCATAATTCAGGAAGGTTTCCCCACTTGAGATTGTTGTGTTCTTCACGGAAAGGTTAATGGGAAATTGAGAACTGTTATCAGATGCTAATATAAAGTCAATTCGGCGTTTCATGTGTTGGGGGTATTAAGGGATACATTATACGTTAACTATGAGACCATTAGAATTGTTGCTCTTCTGTACCCAAGTTTCAAGCTAAAGTCAGTCCAAATGCTCTGTGAATTTTCACTTAGAAAGTAATTAGGCCTAGTTGTGAATTTTCAGGTGGGATGCAATTGATACTTGGTACAGTTGTTTGCTTTTACTATTCAAGATTGATGATTGGAATGGATTGCGAGCCCTATGAGAACTTATGGAAACCGTACTATTATAGATACGTATAGAAGCTCCCAGTTTATATAAACACTCAAGAAAATCCCACATAATTCGATATGGTTTTCAAACATCCGATAAGTTTAGGTTGCTTGCGTATACCTAAGAAATCCATACCGCTCCACACACAAACACCTTCTGAAGATATGATTAATATATTCTTGGACAAATTATTACCTTGAGACCCATACATTGTAATCTTTCAATAGACAGGACCCTAATTGGCACTATGGAATACGTAAGTGACATTGACCATTGACCTTTTGACCTTAATCTTGGTACCCGACACATTGTTTCTCACAAATACACACTCACAAAAATCTGATGATCTAATAATCTGATGCACGTAAAGGCTATCATTCTAGGGATGTTTCTTTGTTTATTGGATCACTTGAATTTACTCGTAACAATATTTGTGTGCAATTCGGCAATACCATATATCTACAGCATATAAGTATTCCAATGGGTATAAATTGTGCACTTTTGGAAGACCTATATCTGTTCTCGTATGAATATCCCTATATGCAGAACCTGTCAAAAAGATAAACATTCCAAAGTTCGTTCCTTCTCATTCACCAAACGTTTTTTTGACGATCTCCTTGCACTGGATAATCTCTACTTAACGATACTGTGAAGGATATATGCCCCTTCACTGGATTTGACGGAAACTACTGATAGCTTAGATGGAACATCATATCCTGGACCTATATACATTTACCGAAATGATCAGTGCTTTCTCTAACGTCAGCTACAAAAACATAGACTAATACAATTTTGCCAATTTAACCCGCGATTTTTGGGACCTGTCTAGGCCTCGGGGGGGGGGGCGAAATCCCCTAATTATTTTTCTTACCCCTTGAGCTAGGGAGCTGGAACTTACCACACTATACCCTTGGGTCAAGATCTACCAGAAAATGTAAAGAAATCCAAGATGGCCGCTTTGATGACGTCACAGTGATGTCATTTTCAAAACGGCATTTTGGTCGTTTCGGACAGATTTTTGGTTCTCAAATTCTGTGCTAAATATCGTACACTGATAGCAAAATACGACCGTAGAGTGCAGGGTCGGGAATTCTTTTATGGACGACGGCCGAATATAGAATGTCGGATATGACGCATGGGGCAACAGGCTTGCCGAGTTATGACGCATGGGGCAACAGGCTTGCCGAGTTATGACGCATGGGGCAACAGGCTTGCCGAGTTATTTTTGTAGTTTTGGTTATTGCATTGGTCAATTCTAGTAAATGTTACTAATCTGGCAATGTATACGCCTAATACCATATGTATCTCCTTGTTCTGTCATACTGGTGTAATAAAACGATAAAATACAAACGTCTAGTTCATCATTCACTATTCAGACGTCGTCCATTGAAGATTTTCTGCGTCCATAATCCAAAGACCTATTCCATATTTATAACAACATTAGCATCAAGTATGACAAAAAATAGCAGTCATAGTTTACATAAACATGGGGTGGAGAAATGTGCTGTACTTGTGTATAATTATAGACTGTCCGATTCAGATGAACCCTTGACACTGGGAGAAGAAACAATTCCATTTAAGACCGACCATAAGCATGTCGGGATACACCTTGATACGTCAGGTAAAAGGGCGAGGTCCGACATAGAGAAGACAATCAGCAAAAGTAGGAGAACATTAATGTGTACACAGGGGCTAAACAGATCAACTGGTGGCTTAAACCCACTGGTATCATCGAGAATATACTGGTCCGTAGTCATCCCCAAGTTAACTTATGGATGTGAGGTCACGTGTTACACTACAGGTGAAGTAGAATGTTTGGAGAGTTTTCACCGGCAAGCCGCTAAATGCATACAGAAATTACCACAGCAAACATGTAACCCAGGAACATTGGCACAGATTGGTTGGGTGACCCTAGAGAGCTATATTGATAAAGCTAAGTTAATGTTCCTCTGGAGACTGCTGACTCTCCCAGCTAGTAGTGTGTACAAGAAAATCGCCATTGTTCGCCTAATGTGCTATTTTAACTTTCTGTCTGGTGTGATACGAGAGCACGGCCTCAGTCCAATGTATTCCATTTTACAAAGCGCTTCAAAATATGGCCTCGTAGACAGTGTTTTTAATATGGCCACAACTGGGGTCATACCTAGCAAAGCTGAATGGCATCGAACTTGCACTGACGCAATACGGAGAGAGGAAACTACATTGTGGAAGATTCAGTGTGCCTTGTACCCCAAACTCAGTATGTACACACACATCGTACAGGATATCAAACCCTTGTTACTCTGGCAAGTGGGCAGGGCTACACCTCAATATAACAGGAAGTGTTCCTTAATGATGAGGCTACTGACAGGAGAGCATGGGTTATTGGAAAACACAGGGAGATAAAGTAATATCGATGTTATAGATAGAACTTGCCCATTATGTGATACTGGAGATGTTGAAAATTTGGATCACTTTCTGTTTAAATGTCCCTTACTACACAGTGCTCGTATGAATCTTGTGCAAGTTGTGCAAGACGTGTTAAAACATGAAGACGCTATTGGTTTTGATAATCTTGATATCACTGATAAATTATCCATTATTTTTGCTGTAAATACATTTGCCTTTGTTTGTGATGGGGATAACCTTGCGATCCTGTCTTATTTAAGAACGATAACAGGGATTGTATCCGACATGTACCTGTTCAGGTCTGAGCTACTTGAACAGGAAATGTAGCTACATGTGTGATGGTCGGGTTCCTGGCTGACCCGGCCACCCAAATTGTGATACATAATACGACAGTCCTGTAAACTTATAGTAATTTTTTTCCTAATGAGTATCTAATGACCACGTTGCATTAGTACAAACTTGTCGTGTCATTTCAAATTTTGTAAATAGTTCTCCCATTTGTTAGCTTTCTGTATTTATCTATGCTGATCAATCGCTTTCTACTATATGTACTCACCCGTTTGATGGTGGCAATAAAGTGATACATAAAGTGATACATACATACAGGCTAGTTGCCTGCCAGAGGGATGTGGTCAATAATTTTCAATGATGCCGGCAAGACATCATGATGTTCCAACAATATCAAATCTGTATTGCAGATCAGTATTCCTAATCCATATGATTTTCGTTATGAAGTCTGCAGCGATGGCACGAAAAACACATTTATGCAGATTCACCCTTGAATCTTTCTTTAGCTAATATTCGAAAATTAGCTTCATATAACATTTATTCTAACCTGTACCATCTGATAAAACCGCATATTTAGAACATGGCTTCACATTTAAACTATATGATCAGTGGTATTCTTTGTTTTCCAGGATTGATTACTTGGATTACGACAAGGCTACCAACACTGGTAGATATATGCCATACTTCACCTGTGGAGCGGCCCTGTCTGAAGTGGAAATTGATTGTCTAACAGGCGATCATCAGGTTAGCTGGAAGAACAGCTGTCCTTTAGAATTATAGAATAAATTAGACATAAAGGATAGACATAAATTAAACACAATATCGACTCGTCAGTAATAATGGTTATGCCACCTCAGTACGATAGCATATACGGCATTCGATAGGTCATTCTTGTCCTAGAGAATATCGGCGTCAATTATCGAGAGATCTTGTTTAGCACCAGAATATACACTATTTTTTCCAATAGTGAAGGGGTTAACATCTTTAAAATATGGACCGTATGATGTTCCTATTGTCAAAGTCTTATGACCGGGAATTTTTCGTTTATTGGAAGGTATTCATAACCTTCGAAAACTAGACAGCATCTAAAGAAATGGAACATCTGTATTCACCATAACGTGTCTCGTCGAAGAAAATGCATAGTAGCATAACGGTAACTGTCTTCTGCGTAATGGTACTATAGCGGTACCAGATCGGACACAGCACTGGCGGTGGTATCACTATTATACCATAAGGGAGAAGATGTAATCACCATACCAATGTGTACGATATATTTTCACCACCTGGAAACTATAATGCGTTTTCACTGATCATTGAGAAGAGGCGTGTTTAAATCCAAAATCTTCTGCATGTAATCGGAATGAATCATATGTTCGTCAAATGTGTGCAAATCGTATTTGCTTAGCTATATATTTGATGGAAACTGGAACAAATATTAGGAAAATTCAAATTCAAGGAGATATCATTAGAATGATACCTTTTCTACATGTTCTAATGGAATAGAATATAGAATAGACAAATTACAGGTTACGTTCTATCGCTAGAAATGGCCAATGTTACTTAACCCTTTTACAAGACTTAAATTCCGCTATACAACTATGCAACTAACATATCAATAGCCAAAGGAAACAGACAGGTTATAAGCATTCCTAACATTCCGTTTAAGAAATCTTACCCTCGATACTACACACCACGATACTACACAACAAAGGGGACACGATTAAGAGAGTTTTACTTATTTAACGCCTTATTTACTCCAGTTGTTGAGGACTGAGATTGTCATGGACGTGGGGAAAAGTATGAACCCGGCTATTGATATCGGTCAGATAGAGGGTGCTTTCATGCAGGTGAGGAAAATCTGTCTCCATTACTTGGTCTTCGCTCTCTGTCACCAAAGAAACATCAAAATCTAATGTTCTCGCATACCGGAAGAAAGGTTGGGTAGCATGGATTTCCGTGTAAATTATCGGGGAACAGTCCATAGCCTTAAGTTGCTGTAAACCGCTATATACAAGCCATTTCTTAGGGACATTTACTCAACATTTACTCGAAAATAATATCATCGACAAATCTGATATTCCCGGAGGAGATCGATTTATACGTTTCAGAACTTATAAATATTTAAGGTATACATATATACAAAAAATACATACGCAAATATTGTTCAGACACTTATTTATGCGCCGAAGGGACACATTTACTACTAATTTGTCCGATTTATATTTCAGGGATATGGATTATATGTCCTGGAGCAGTGTAAGGTTAGTCCCTCTGGTCACGTGCTCACGACTGGTCCGGGGACATACAAAATACCCAGTGTTGGGAATATCCCTGGAGAATTTAACGTTTCACTGTTGAAAGGAGGAACATTCGAAAAGGCTGTGTATTCTTCGAAGGTGATTATTATTACAATAACTAGTTACTCTTAAACTCTAGCTTCTACCTGAAAATAATAAGATTCTAAAAACTGGAGAATATCTTTACCTTTCAGGGAATTGGAGAGCCTCCACTTGCCCTGGCCATTTCTGTGTTCTTCGCCATCAAAGCGGCCATCATGGCTGCCAGAGAAGAGAATGGTGTCCGGGGAGTGTTTAGACTTGATAGTCCGGCAACACCCGAGCGAATACGAATGGCCTGCTCGGATATCTTCACACAGAAAGTAGAGGTATATACAATTTGCATGGCACATGTACTAAGAATGATTTATGATATAAAGCTGCATGTTGTCAAAAAATATATGTTGACAATATAGAAAATATGTGTTTATATGAATATATTCGTGTCCTATTTGGTGAGCAAAGATAAAGGAAATTTCATTGATACTAAAGTACGATGACAGAATTGATACTGCTCTCAAGTTTAGGTTATGTATTAACGTACCGTCGTTCTTATTTCAAACAAGGCAACTCCGCTTGAAAAAAATCAGTTGCACGCTCATCATGTCATGTATAGTAAATATACTTTTGTTTCTATCGACGTGTGGCTGCGTTCTGTACAACTGTTACTTTCATGCAACTTTGGTTGGTTGTATTAAAGGATGTTACTTTGAAGAATGACAGTTAGTTCAATAGAGTTTGTTCTGCTCTATTTTCAGAAGACGTCATTGGATGCGGAGAAAGTTCATTCCTGGTTCATCACTCCATAGCACTTCTGGTTTACCTTTTATAGGAATTTTGGATAAAACTATCAGAACATAAATTGTATGCTTAGTTTGTTTCGTTTATGGGGATAAAATGTCGAATATATCGGATTAAATACAGAAACCCATATAAATAAATTAATCCACTTTGATACTATGCAGGAACGAGGCTAAAGAATATACAATTTTGAAGCGGATGCAGCTTGCTATTTACTAATTCCATATCGGATTCTCCAAGTTGACCATATGGTCACCATGACGAATCTCCTAAACACTGTATCTCTTATACTGTACAGGTCACCTTACCCACATATTGAAAATGAAAAACGAGATGAATATAATGTTAGTCAGAATACTAAGTCCTAGGTTCACGAAACGAAAAGATTCTCGGGATAAAATTGTACTATACACTTGCTGGAACACAATTATCGAGTGAAAGTTTATTTCCCTGGAATTCAATTTGAAGTATCCCGACCTTTGAACCTAGATGTGAACCTTTGCCCATATTCACGCAGTAGATTAGTTTCTTTCTTTTGCTTTGTTTATGTACTTCACAACTTCACTACCGTTGATCCTAAAATTGCCAAAATAAAGTTTAAATAAATAGCAAAAATGTACAGAGACGCTATTTTCTTAAAGGCACTGACCATTTTTGAGAATAAGCAAGAGACATATATTCGAAACAATGTCCAATGGAAAGAGTGCCAACAATGGCAAGCCTATCTTTTGATCATCCATCAGTTTGGTTTTCACTTTAAAGTATTTATTCCCTGATATAAGCTCAGATTGATGTAGGTTTAGAAGACCAGTCTGTAGCTGTGTTCTGAAACCAGAAATGTATTATTTCAGAAATAACAAATTCATATCACTCACACCAAATGTCCAAATATAAAGCGTTAACGACTTGCCAATATGCCGGATATACATACATCACAGAAAACCAGATGTATCTTGGAATGTTATGTTCTTCGTGTGGTTTACATGATTCTGTTCCATCAATGTAATCCAAAATTGCTTCTTTCATCTCAATATATTGGGCATACGAATAATAAAGAGGTACAGTCTTATTTCGAAATTGTCGACTTCAGTTATTTCTATACAAGGGAAATTTCGCTTCATTTTCCGTTCCTTACAAATCAGGCAGATACACAATCATGCAAATAAAAAACTATGCGTTTTTTGGTTTACAAATATGATATAAGCAAACCATGGCAAAATGTCATGCCAAACTCTATGAAATATTTTTATCGCAAGAGTATGGAGGAGTTTGACTGGCGCATGTAGGGCCTATGGTCTTCGCTAATCAAAATGGCTGGTGCATAGGAAAATTTATCCGTAAATTTCCACAGGATTGCCTATTTTGTTGAGCCTTCTACCCGCATCGGGTGCCCCAACAGATATGCCGTATCATTAATCTATGCAAAATCCGAGGAAAGTCAGTGTCATTTCTCTAGATTAAGTGACAATGGCTACCGTCTCGGCTCCACTTTACATTGCCTTTCTGCGTTGGATATCACCGTTTGTGGAACATTGTCCGATATTTCCATAACCTCAGCTTTCATTGGCATTGGGCACATATGATGAACATACATTGACGCACTGGACATGATTAGCGTTTCATAAGATACCGTAATGTAAGATAACACCCATAACATGAAATCTCGGATTGTGTGCCAAAGTGAATTTGCTTCCGTATGATATTAATTGTAGAACATGTCGATATTACGTACATTGCGGTGTTAAGGGTCGTCATGTCAACCCTTAACATCGCATTGCAACGTTAAGGATGGATGCGATGTTAAGGGAACCCATTGCATGACTATGCCAAGACCTGGAAACGACTAGGTGAGTTAAGGTTATAAATGTGACGAAACGGATCACAACGGATTACTTCGCACATCTGCATCATACTAACCATGTTTCATGAAAGTGTCGAGGATTTTCATTACATAGTAACAGATATATGAACCAGACAAGAAATTGTCGACGATCGAGCCAATGGACAACCGGCTGTATATGACAACGACAATGGCCTTCAGAAATTAGGAGTAAAATCTATATGAAAACTAGAGTTACAGCGTCAGGAATGATTTTTGAGGACATGATTCATTTAGGTCATTAACATTACACATCAAATATACATGTGGTGACGTCATACGTTCAACCATGGTCAGCGAAATTGAGTGGACTGTAATTGCTAATTATTATTCAACCTAATAGTTTCATGACATTATGAATGCATCACTACATGCACATGATTTCATGTGCTTAAAAAAAACTAGTCTAATGACGTGATAATATCTCGTTTGTGTTAATTAATTTTCTGAATTCTCAATCGTGCTATCGACTGGCCAATACAAATGTGATAATCACAGCTAACGTATCAGTGAATCAGTTCAACAAATCAGAATCCGCTTTTCGGGTTTACCACAAAGTTATCCCCGGAGTTTTGACCAAGGCAAATTTGAACTCTCCAACTATATATTGCCTGAGAAAAAAAGAAGATTTTTATAAACCCAGCTATCAGAAACTGGAAACTCGATGGGAATCATACCAAGGGTATTACTCATTATGAAAAAAAAACTGGTGTCCACATTGGCAAATCGATTTTGTGATGTTGGATGCCATAATTGCTCATCCACCCTAAAGCTTAAAAAAAAAACATAGTTGCTTAATCGCTTTATCAACTTCTTTCGTTAATTTGCTCTGTGTAACTAAAGTGTTTGAACGTCAAACAAACCACCTTCGTATCTCATCATTTTGTGGTCATTTTGAAAAAGTTACTTAACCGTGCGTCCATAACAGCATGGGACAATTCAAATGGGTCCGTGTAACACTTGACAATTCAGCTTTCAATTTTGAAAAATTGAAAGTAGAAAGATGGAAAGCTCTACATCGCTACCGTATTCGAGCTTTCCATCTCGCAAAATTGAAAGTAGAAAGATGGAAAACTACATCGCTCCCGTGTTCGAGATTTCCGTCTCGCAAAGTTGAAAGCTGAAAGATGGAAAGCTCTACATCGCTTCCGTGTTCGAGCTTTCCATCTCGCAAAATTGAAAGTAGAAAGATGGAAAGCTCAGCGTCGCTCCTGTATTCCAACTTCCAAAAATGAGTTTATGTCATTTAGAAATACGAGAGCGATACTTTATTAAAATTGCTCTGGTTTCTCAGATCGATCTTCATTATCCCCAGATTCACAGAGATATATGTTTCTTCTTTCTATTACAATCAACTTTATATTATTAGATCTAAATTTTATATGCTCCAGACCTAAATTTGAATGAAATCTTTCGCGACGTCTTCACGAAAGAGTGCTTTCTTCGAGGTCCGCGTGCTGCCAAAACATCAAGGTCAACAGCAGGGAACTCTTCGGTCTTCAATTTCACATTCCGGTTTTCTCGTGCAAAAAAGTGAATGCTTTATGCAAGAATTTCTTCCATTCAGTCTAGATCTGTATTCTATTTGCGTTCCACAATATGATCTGTTATGAGGCCACTGTAAAACTGTTCATAAGTTTGGGCGATATGAGAAAAGAAAAAGTTATTCAAAATTGTTTGATAATATTTTTTATCAGAATATTTATCTTATATATTCTTCTGTGCTATCAGTAAAATTATCTTGTATCCTTCTCGTCTGTTAACACATTAGACAATTTTTTAGTATTATGTAAATATTTAGGAAGAATGAGCCAAAAACTTTTTCATTTCCGGTACGTTTCTCCGTGATATCTACATAAGCGACAGGTTTCCGCAACACAATTGTATTGAGGATGAAAAACATCTTCTTTTGGAATGTACCTTGTACGCCTCGATGAGAACGAATCCTTTTTATACCATCCAGGATATATTAATTCAGTATTTTCTCAACTATTTTTTTTTCTTTTGTTACGGTAGACCCACCCGATTCCATTTCGATTTTTGTTTGATTGAAATTGTAGTCCGCTTCCCATTCGGATTTCGCGGCCCATCAACTCAATGTCTTATTTAAATTTCACGATACACTTCTTCGTTCATTTAAGATCTTTTGCAGCGCTAGATATTAAAATAAATAATTAAATAATAAATAATAATGAGAGAGCAGCTGGAGATATAAATAGAAGTAAAGATTCCATGTCAAGAGATGTGGCACTTTATATTTTCTCATGTCTCGCAAAACGGGATTCAGTTTTTAATTTGAGGCTTAATTTAAGTGTTACTATTATTGTATTGATAATATACTCTAACTTCGTAATGCGTATTAGATCTAGATGTACCCCAGGTGAAATTTTGTTCTTTTATTCCGTTGTTACGTTACCGTACTCGGCTCATAATGGACGTATAAGTACAAAAAAGATTCATTCATCCATTCAAGTCTCCGGGACCAAACAGTGAAAAAAAAAACAAAAATAAAAATAAAATAAAATAAAAAACAGCCAAGGTTACAAACGAAAGACGCCGATCATAACAGATTACAACACAAAACCTTAAGACAACAAGCCATGTAATAGCTATTATAGTATTTTGAAAATCAATTCATCTGCAATCACAAATTCCGTAGACTATGGAAGTGAACAGTAGGTAATCACACTTCAAAAGTACCGTAGGACTACCAAAGTCCCCAGCGGTTGTAAGTTTGGAGAGGCCATATCAATTTTAATAAAGTATCGCTCTCGTATTTCTATATGACATACTCATTTTGGAAAGCTAGAATACGGGAGCGATGCTGAGCTTTCCATCTTTCTACTTTCAATTTTGCGAGATGGAAAGCTCGAATACGGGAGCGATGAAGAGCTTTCCGTCTTTCAGCTTTCAACTTTGCGAGACGGAAAGCTCGAACACGGGAGCGATGTAGAGCTTTCCATCTTTCTACTTTCAATTTTGCAAGATGGAAAGCTGAATTGTCAAGTGTTACACGGACCAAAATGGCAACCCAATGAAGTCATCTCAAATGTCTAGTGTTCGCCACATTTCACCTTACTTTTGAAGCATTTGTTGTGCCAAAGTTTACATTTTCTGAATATAATTGCTCCATATAATAGCTAAACACCTGAAGCTCATTTTGAACCTATTTAATGTATTCTTCCATGATAAGCATCATGATCAATTTCATAATGACTGTCCAATAAAGCCAACACATTTGACCCTATTCATTTCACTTCGTGACGTTTTCTACCTCAATTATACCAATTAGTCAGTTGGCCAGATGTGAAAAAGTGGCTTAATTTACCTTTTCGTTACCAGTTCTCCCTGCATACCTGAAACCTTTTCTGTCGTGTGGGTGGGTCACATACGCATATAATCTGTCCGGTTGTCAGCTTACAAGTATGTGCGTTGGATTTTAAGGCATTAAAATGTGATTAATTTAGCAAAACCTCCTCAAATTTACGAAAACATTCGCAATTTTCATATTGTCTTATTAAAATGAACATATGTCTCAAATGAAAGGTATAGTATGTCATCTAATTGTTGCAAAAATTGTCGGTCATCAAAACTTTGCGGTTTAGTGAAAGAAAGAGTCGAGAAATTAGGCAAAATATTTGCATTTTACTTTTTCCATTCCAGGTAAAAACAATCACAATGGCATGACCGAATCGCTTGACCAGCAAATACAAAATTTTGCCATTCATTGGGCTACTATTTTATATAAACAACATCAGATTATCTGACTTAGTGTCAGAGCGATAACTTAAAAAGTTACCCTGCCCCCATCCCCAAAAATTAAAGAAAAACCTACCTTTTAGGAAAATATTTGTAACTTTTCTGTTTAGTCAGCAAAATAAGCAGATAATGTGTCATGTTATATGTATTTAGTGTGGTGTGGTTGTTAAAAAATGATAGCGTCTGTACATATCGTATATCTGACTCAATACAATAAATAAGCTCGAAATTAGGCAAAATATTTGTATTTTACTTTTCGATCACAGGTAGATACAAACACAATGTCATGACTTCTCAACCGAATCGCTTGATCAGCATACACATTTTGTTGCCATTCATCGAGCTACTGTTTGCTATAAACAAGGTCATATTATCTTGTTTTAGTGTCATAGCGATAATTTAAAATGTTACCCTACCCCCATTATTAAAGAAAATCCTTCATTTTAGGAAAATATTCGTAACTTTCCTGTTTACTGATCAATTTACTGATTATGTGGCATGTTACAGGTATTTATTGTGATATGGTTGTAGAAAATAATAGTGGCTGTATGTACTCGTATATCTGACTCAAAACAATAAATAAGCTCGAATTATGCAAAATATTTAAATTTTACTTTTTCCATCCCAGCTAAAAACAAACACAATGGCATGACTTCTCAACTGAGTCGCTTGATTGGCTTATAAAATGTTTCGCCATTCATCGGACTAGTGTTTGTTATAAATAAGATCAGATTATCTGGTTTAGTTACAAGCGTCGTCCATTAGAGAATATCCGCGTCCATAATCCGAAGACCTATTCCATATTCCATATAACATTATTAGCACCAAATTCAAAAAGACAATCATAGTATTCATAAACATAGGTTTGTTTCCTGCAAGAGAGTTGCCAACAGTTTTCAATGATGCCGGCAAGATATCATGATGTTCCAAAAATATCAAATCCGTATCGTTGATCAGTATTCTTAGTCCATAATATTCGTTGTAAAGTCGTCATCTGAAGAATGATGTATCTCAGTCACGCTTTGATTGTGACTGTTCATATGAGTACCATGAGGATCTTGAAGTACATAGGTTCATACGGCCCCTAGCCCCGGGTTAAGCGGAATTAGACACAAGTTACGAAATGTAACGCCATAGATCTTGCACTACGCTCGTATTTTGCTATCAGCATGCGATATGTATCGCCAAATTTGAGAAACTTTGAGTGGAGGCGCTTGGTGGTGTAGCCCTGTTTTATAAGTTTCCGCAACAATGTTTTGTGACGTTGATTAAAATCGTCACATTTAACACAGGATCTTCAATAGTGTCATTAACACAGGCTTCAATAGTGTCATAGCGATAACTCAGAATGTTACCCTACCCCCAAAATTAAGGAAAATCCTCCAAGTTAGGAAAATATTCGTAACTTTTCTGTTTACTGATCAAATAAGCAGACTATGTGTTATGTTACAGGCATTTAGTCTCGTATGGATGTCAAAAATAATAGTGGCAGTATATGTTGTATATCTGACTCGAAAATAAGCTTGAAATTTAGGCAAAATATCTGTTTTTACTTTCTCAATCCCTCATTCTAATATGTGTCGCGTATGATGTTAATGTTCGCAGAGAACAAGATTTGAATATATGGTATGGAGACAGCCAAATAACGTAAAACGTTGCCCTATCAATAAATCCTTAATTTTTCAAAAGCATACACATACATTCTATCATTCAACAGCATGAACAAATGGTATCTCAAGTGACAAGTATCTACTTACTCAAAACTGTCGGCTTTTAGGGCTGTCTTTCTTATTCAATGCGAGAAATGGCTCCAGATCAGGCAAACTGCCTGTTGATTGGTTTGTTCATCTGAAACAAAGGCGCAATATACTGACTTACTAACGAAACCACGAAACCACCATGGTTTGTGTCAACGACCAGGTTACCGCTTGCTGTGAACAAGACCTGGTTTACTATGAGATTCATCAAGCTAAATTTTTATCCCAACCCCAACATTCCTAAAAGTCTCTTATTTTACAAAAACATACTTTACTATTTTTCCATCAAAGAATTTTTTTTTACTGTGATATAGTCTCATTGAGCGACAATATATGGGTTTTGTGAACTGTGTATCTGAATAAACACAGGAAATAAGCTTGAAATGTGGCACATATATGTTTTTTCTCTTCACCATCCGAGGGCAAACTTCCACAGTGTTTTGAATCATCAACTAAATCGCCCCGTCTGTATATCTTAATCTGTGCCAACAATCAGCTACCATATGCAAGCAACTCGGGATTGGTCTGAGCGAGAAAAAGTTGAACCTACAGTATTCGCTGATTGGCTGGACCTCACCAAGAGCATGGTCGCTGAAACAATCCGGCATATTGACAGAAGTACCCTTCCCCAAGCAAAACAAGTACTGAGAAGCCCCAATTCGCAAGAAGTTCTAGCAAATTCGTCATAGTCCCAGCAGACAAAGCTCCAAATAATATAATATTCATATGTAAATATTACTATTACCAGGTGTTGGTTGAAGAATTGAGTGTAAATATATCGTCATCAAATACGTCTACTTACTCTCAAACTGCATTTGCTCTGGAAGATTTATTTAACAATCACAAAACGTTTCTCTAGGAAAGAGGTATTTGTATTCCAACCAAACATAATGATATACCAAAAGTATACTGGACCCCCAAAATGCATAAATCACCATACAAAGCTAGATTCATAGCTGATTCTAGAAGCTGCACCACCAAGCTTCTTTCAACCCTGTTGACGAGGGCCCTTCAGGGGGTAAAAAGATTTTGGGAAAGGTATTGCGCCACTATTTCTAAAAATTCTGGCGTTGAATGTGTGTGGATATTGAAAAACTCAAAATGTCTTACGGAAGAACTTGATGCTAAAGGTTACATACCGTATAGACATGTATCCACATGAGATTTCTCGACTCGCTATACTACAATCCCTCATCAGGACCTTATTGACCGTGTAAGTTCATTAATAGTATCTGTGTTCAAGAAAACTGATCGTACATATATATAAATGTCGGATGCCATAAAGCATTCTTTAGCTCTATCATTCATGGGACGTTTCTTTGTTTATAGAGTTGCTTGAATTTCTCATTAATAATATATATGTGAAATTTGGCAACACTATATATTAGCAGCATATAGGTATTCCAATGGGTACTAATTGTGCACCCCTGTTGGCTGACCTATAACTGTTCTCTTATGAATATGACTATATGCAGGCGCTTTAAAAAACCGATCCATTCAAAGCCCGTTCCTTCTCATTCACCAAACGCTATATAAACGATCTTCTCGCTGTGGATAATCGCTATATAAATGACGCAGTGAAGGATATACATCCACCTTCACTGGATTTGAAGGAAACTACAGATAACCCTACAGGCACATCATATTTAGACCTTTATCTCTATAAAAATGAAGCGGGCCTTCTCTCTCGTCGACTGTATGACAAAGAGATGATTACAATTTCGACATCGTAAACTATCCCTTTCTGGACAGTAATATTCCAGTGGGACCTGCATATGGCGTATACATATCACGCCTAGTAGCATTTGCTAGATCCTGTGTTAAATGTGACGATTTTAATCAACGTCACAACAAATTGTTGCAGAAAGTTATAAAACAGGGCTACACCACCAAGCGCCTTCACTCAAAGTTTCTCAAATGGCGATACATATCGCATGTTGATAGCAAAATACGAGCGTAGCGGGCACGATCCATGGCGTTACGTGTCGTAACTTGTGTCTAATTCCGCTTAACCCGGGGCTAGGGGCCGTATGAACCCATGTACTTCAAGATCCTCATGGTACTCACATGAACAGTCACAATCAAAGCGTGACTGAGATACATCATTCTTTATATGGCGATTTTACAACGAATATTATGGATAAAGAATACTGATCAGCGATACGGATTTGTAATTTTTGGAACATCATGATGTCTTGCCGGCATCACTGAAACTGTTGACCGCTTCTCTCTGGCATGAAACAAGCCTATGTTTATGTATACTATGATTGTCTTTTTGAATTTGGTGCTAATACTGTTATATGGAATATGGAATACGTCTTTGGATTATGGACGCGGATATTCTCTAATGGACGACGGCTGAATTATGAATGACGGACCAGACGCTTGTAATTAGCTGGCCTAGTGTCAGAGAAGTTACGTAAATAGTACCCTACCTCCTCTCCAAAATCTAATTCTACGTGGCAAAGAATATCAACTATTCCATAAGCTTGAAAACTGCGGATTATGTTTTTGGATTGTTTCTTAAAAGTGGACTTGTTTTGTCTAAGATCTTCAATGATAATTATTCGAGCTGAAATCTTCAATAATAAGCATTCGATCACAATCCGCAGATGTAATTAGACTGATTATAATGATGATGGCGCTTGGTACTAACTGTCACATGAAATGTCTTTCGATTATTGACACGAAATTTCTGAATATTGAATGTCGGATCTGACGCTTACTATCATAAATGTATTTGGAGCCATTTCCAAAATATATATTTCTCCAACTTATTACTCCTCTGAAAATTGTTAAGATAAAATATCTGTGATATAAAAATTTTGTATAACTCCAACTCAGAATTTCATAAGATTATATGAAAATTTCATCCGTAACGGAAACATGCAAATATGTTGCGGAAAGGTAAAGTAAGCCTTGTATTTCATCTGCATCAATTTCAGCCATGTTATCACATTACAATGTACATGATGTGGTAGTGGCTTATTATTGTGGGTGATTTCAGATTATCAGTACTCCGGCACCCTTTTCTACCACCATTGTGTTGCGGTTAATTTTTTGGTAATACCACTGTATAGATACTAGAAATGCCCGAATGGGACTAAGGAGACACTTATTCTCTACTTGGAACAGTAATATACAATAGTGATGTAAATATATGCAAAGTAAATGTTAGTCCCATCACGGGTATAATAATCTAGCGGTCAACATGTGTTATCTCGGCTATTATACTTTCACTTGTGAAAAAGATCTCAAAGGGCACCTGTATCAGATTAAAACCAATATGGAGGAGTGATGCTAGTGAATTAGAAAATTAAGGGTCCCCGCTTTGAATATACACAACTTTATACCTTTGAATATTAGGTAGAAACCATTTCCAGAAAATTGAGTTCATCGATATTGCTTGGACTATCCACATTGAAAGACTTTTTTTAGACAATAAGATTTAATGCTAAAGATTCTGAAAAACGGAACAATAGCTCCCACTTCCTGCCTCAAAATAAAGAAAAAAAGAAATTGGAACAATAACAGAAATTGAGACAATAATAGTGTCTATACACTTCGCAGAGACAGGAAGCATTGAAATGGAAAAGAATGCAAGCGGATACTCGATCTAGAAAGAAATGCATCAAATTGGAGACCTGTAGAGCAAACTCAGATGCTCGTGACAACTTGTTCAGTCTTATCTATAATGGTTCACATAGGTGGAGGGAGGGTATGAAGGGATGGGTTGGGGGTGTACGGAACAATGAGCTAATAATGAGCCCATGTGCAGCAGGATTTTATTTATTTTACCATTTTTTTATTGTTACACATAGTTTTAACGTATCCATAAAGAAAAAATATATACATACAAGTCTTGATAATATCGAGAACCTATAGCGTATCTTTAGAGACAATTTCAGAATGTTTACGTCTTCTGTTAGTTTGGCACCGAAATAATTATTGTAGGTGATTTCAGATCCCTTCTCCCAATGTTAATTTAGGAAGGCCTGCATGCGGAATTGTAGCTTTCATATTTCTGCACAGACAAATGTAACTGTCTGGTGGTAACTGTGTTCTACAGCGAAATATTGTATATTTGAATTCACCATATACTGTGTATATTATCATGAGGACTGTCTATGTATCATATCAGCAGCACAATTTTAATGGACAATATTGAGAAACATGCATGTGTTTTATACTTTTCATTGAAATGGCAGAAAGAAATGACAAAATGTCATTTATTTCATTTTTAGGTTCAACACCAAATTCTGATTGAAAGTAACCTCAAACCTAATGGTCTGCAGTTGTCTTCTGAAATGGTTTTGATCTAAATTGGTTCTTGGTGTGTTGCTCCGGGCTAACATTTGTCGTCATTGCTTCACAGTAGACATATATTTCGACTTTGTTTATCGCAAATAATCGCAGAGTGAAAAAAATTATTACATGCAGATGAAGTGGTTCATATGATATGCTAATTCTTTATGGTTGTTTTTTCTTAAGAAAACATATATTGATCACATTTCTCACAATGAGTGAGACAGAAAGGACAGAAAGCTCTGACAGACGTTTTTATATCTGTAATCATTCTACATCTAATACCTGTAATTTGATACATAATTTGTTTCTTTTTATGACAAAATAGGAACGTTATGAATATTTTGTAAAATTGAGGACTTTTTTTATTTCAGAGGTGGTGTAACAGTTTACCTTATTTCTCTGACACTGGATCAGATATTCCAGTCGTGGTAATTGCAAATGATGAAAGGGTGATTGCGAAAATATATTATATACAGATTAAGTTGAATGTTGCAACATTGTGGGGAGTTTTTCATGGACAAACTAGTAAAAAATCTAATTATGATTATCTTTCTTAAGATGACTCAGATATGCAGCTTGCAAAACCAATAAATGTATTCTGCAATCATACCAAACGAAATGTTTTCTTGAAATTGATGATTTTTTTGTCGAATTATTGCCATTTAAGGCCCTGAAACTAAACGCACATACCTGCTTGCTGTCAACCGGTCAGAAAATGTGCGCATGCATGGGCCTCCTATACACAGCAGAACAGGTTGTAGATATGCAAGGAATGATGGTAACGAAAACCCTCTTTTCCACTTCTGGCCAACTGACTAATAAACTGTTCTCTTTTGTCAAACTGGTTATTTAACACATCATAATTTATTATTATTGGTCGCCAGGAAAATTCAGTATTAAAAGAGCAGAAAGAGGATAACAAATTTATTTCTACGAGCAGCCTTATAAACTCTGGAAAGAGATGAGCTACAGTAGGTCTAAAACTTGCTAACCAAATACGAGAAAACTGATAATGAAAACGGTTGGAGACGCGTCAAATAGTTTGAAATATTTGGAATCAGCATTGTAGATTTGGTCATAATATGAGACGAAATCTTGACTTTTGCTCGAAATTATAAATCAAAAGATCGTCCAGCGGTAGAGTTTGACCGCCGACTCTTCGGCTGAAGTTCGGCTGAACGGCCCAGCCGGAGTCGAGTCGGCGAAAAGGACTGCACAGTTTTCGAAAGGAAAACTATCTGAATTAAGTCAGCCTGGAATTAGACAACGTATTTCAAGAATGTTTTCTATCTGCTAACAGTATTTTGATTCGTGTAACCTAGAATTGTTAAAAGCCAAATAAGAATAAGCGCCAATATCAAGGGTAAGCTCCCGCATCATCCACATTGTATTCGTACTGAGGCGTGATCGTCAAAGCTGAGCAAAACCTCATGTAGCTTTCGTGACCTGTTCAAATCCATCAGTCTCTGCTCACAGTCAGGGTACACTACGGTACCTTTTCCAGATATTCCAGGAACAGTAAGATATATAATCGGTCAGATTAACGAAGTTGATGACCGGCATATTCTTTATTTCCAGGTCTGCTGGCAGAACACTCGACTCTCGAGCACTGAGCAGCCATGTTTGTTTACATGCAAACTGTAGTCATCCAGGTCGGGCACTGCAGTTTGATATGTATTTTTATCCCAACGGCACGTGACCGCTGTTGACCAATGGCTTGCCTAGACTCTACTGGGAGTAGAAATAGATTTATATACTCTTTTAAAATGGCATTTGATTAATGTGCAGTTTAGTCAATCGCCATTCATACTGTTGATATCGTCAAGTAATTCCTGGAAATAGATGTCGATTACAGACAGAAAAAAAATCACCAGCCTGTGTTGGATAAATTCTTAGGGCATAGAATTTTTTTTATATTTAAAGGTCAACCCAAACGCTCTGAGGTCAAAAATATAAAAAAATAGTCCTTTCGATTCTGAAAATAATGATATTTTTTCATAATTTTGTGCAGTCTGGTTGGCGAGATATTGCCGTTTGAAAGGTGAAAATCGCTCTCCTGTCAATTCCAGCTGTGACGTCACGGAGGGAAGCCGTCTTGTATCCTCTATGTTAAAGCCGTATACCACAGTCGTATGTAGCTGCTGATTTCTGGAGATTTTCGGAGTATCGGGGCATCATTTTTTAAATATGCCGCGACGTTGTGTAGTGGGAGGTTGCAGTTTTACTACAGATGACGGTGTTAGTATTCATTTGTGGCCCAAAGACGAGAAAATCGCTGCAAATTGGACGAAATTTGTACGCAACACGAGAGTGTGGAAAGAGGGCCCGAGCCAGTACTCGTATAATTTGCTCGGCACATTTTGACAGAAATTAGACATCATTCGAGGACATCTACAGCGTAGCAGTTGAATTCGGGTACAAACCAAAACTAAAGAGAACAGCTATTCCAACTATCAAACGTAAGAACAATCAGAATGTGACGGCAAAGAAATCGGACAAGGAGAATCTATCACGGACATCGGCTGAACGAACCTAGCCTGCAAGCGAGGCCTCGGGCAGGGGGACGGCTGTACATGCCCTGCTCGCTCTCGCGTGGCATTTGTTGCTTGAGCACCTACAGGTTAGACTGGATGAGTCTCTATTTCATATATACACGTTTAACCATTTGTTCCAATGTGTCTTAATGTCTGTATTTGTATATTCAATTTTATTCATTCTATGTATGCGTTTTTAGCCAAATGTTGGCACAAACTTCACGCAAATAAATTATCTAAATTATATACTATTTAATAATAATAATAAAATGAACTTTCATAAATATATATACGTTTGATAAGTAAATAAATAAAAAACACCAATTGGAGTGAATGGCTGTAGATACAGAAGTGATAATTATACTTTCATAATCCCTTGACATTTGAGATTGTGGGAATATCATTCGTTTTCAATTTAATTGAGGTAATTTGTCGAAAATTGAGCAAATGTGAATGCCGATCCACTCACCACGGCTTACTTTTCGCCATGAATGTCCAAAGTTTTTTTATCAAACTATATAATTCTGAAATTGGTATTTCATGGGGATTATGGGAAAACAAACAAAATTCAAGTCGGACGTATATCAGTAGAGTTATCAACAGTTTACTGTCCATACTGCCGAATCCCGGAGTTTATCCCTTCGAAAAGGCTGCCTCGGTCAGTAACAACAATAACAACACAGATGTGCTCGTTCGTTACATCACAGAATCGTTCTACATTCAATACAGTTTGAAATATATGGACATTTGGTCTTATAGATGACGATAATAAGGTTTCCAGTCAAGTTGCATACCAATCTGTATTCAACAAACGACCTCTCCGAATCCTGTCGTCGTCGAGTTCCACGTTGTCAGAGTGGTTGTCACTGTCAGAATCGGAGCCGTACGGCTCAAATTGATAGGGCTGAATTCCGCCGTTGGTCTGCAAACAACTGTTAATTTGCCCGTCATCATCCTCCTCTATGTCTATTTCATCTTCTTGGCGAAAAATATTTCCATCTAAGCAGCTGATATCGCTCGAATCGACATCTGAACCGGAGCTCTGACTGCACTCGCTTTCCATGTTATCCGCTGTTTTTTCTCAGGCAACTTCCCTGCGTGACGTCATCAACCCAGCTGTGAAAGTGTGGAAAAGCCCACTTTGCTCCCATATTACGTGTGTTTCTGATCAGATTAGAATTTTTTCAATATTTTTTTCATACAAAGTGAAGTATGAACTATGATTTTTAAGGATTTTTAGACCAAAAAAAATTCCGTTTGGGTTGACCTTTAACGTCACTTCACCTTGATTTATTTTCAAACATTCTAATCGCGTTCTCTTCATAGTCCGATGAATAGGAATGTCCATATATCTCAAGATGTTCCATGATTTATTACGAAAGCAACGAATACATAAAATGACAAAGGATAAGATTATATTTCAATGAAGTTTAAACTTATTTATTTCGATTGTTTTCATTGATTTCTGATATGTATAACATTCGTAATTTATATACAAAGTTTGGACTAAATGACTAAGTTTCATATAGATGTGTCGCTCTTGACCTGAATACGAGACTTAATATCGCACGCAACTCATGGCATGTGTCTGGAGCCTTTCCACCTGGGTTTAGGCAAATATTAATGATCATGCTACCAGATTCGAAGGGCAAACGCCTAGACCTTGGCCATGTCTCTCATCAAAATTTTCTCGTATACCTTCGGTTTAATATCGGATTAGCGACTACTTTCAGAAAACGAATCGCTTTGGCTTTGTCCCAATTGGCAGAATCGCGAGAAAATGTTTAAGTTATTCAGAGACACATTCGTGTATATTCAACCGTGTGATCTTACATGAATTGACTTCATATCTAGTATTCACATCTAAAGAGCGTCCTCAACTCCGACGTTGAATGTGTTGGTGAGAACTAATGAAATAGAAGAAAGCTACATTCGCTAGAAATGTATCTACCCTCTACAGCACTATTCTTCAAACCAAACACAACTGACAAGAATAAGCACCGCTAAATTAAAAACTAGGATATATTTCACTTCAGGAGGTTATCAATCTTGGGAGAACTTTAGTTCAATTTCTTATTACCGGTAACTAAAATCACTGAAACTGAAATCCATTAAAACAGCATAGACCCAATATCATATAAGTAATTCCACAGTTGGAAACCGCATACAAATGGATAGCGTTCCGTTTCTTCGATATTGCCGGTGTGATGAATAAGAAAGTCCTGGTGAATAGTGTTCATTTTCATATCCTTTTCAAGGGCAACCAAGGAGTATTGGGACGGACACTTGTCCCCAATGTGGAGAAAAGTGTCCTAGCTGGACTAGAAGATAGGGGCCGGACACTCTTAGCCACCGGATATTTGTAGCCTCAGGACGTTCTTAGCCTCCACACTGGGCAGATGATGTCAAAGCACCATACATTGATCAGAAGCTATATTTGATCTAGTTGGAATGCAAACTGATTAAAAGCGATGGTGGCCAACTTGATACACACAGTTTTTTGTTTTCAAATATTGCTGTCCAGAACATGATCAATGCCATTGGAATTATACCGCTAAAATTGCAAGCGTCTAGTCCGTCATTCATAATCCAGCCGTCGTCCATTAGAGAATATCCGCGTCCATAATCCAAAGACCTATTCCATTTTCCACATAACAGTATTAGCACCAAATTCAAAAAGACAATCATAGTATACATAAACATAGGCTTGTTTCCTGCAAGAGAGAAGCGGTCAACAGTTTTCAATGATGCCGGCAAGACATTATGATGTTCCAAAAATATCAAATCCGTATCGCTGATCAGTATCAGCCCAGAAGATGTCACTGGAGTCCATCTCCTTACTCTCATATTCTGTACAGAGAATATGGATCACATAATATGTAAGACATTGACTAATATATACAAGCCCTTTAATTGAAGTTATCCACAATCAGTCACAAACAGAGCATTTTGCCCTTGAAACTTTGATTGCCAGGTGTCTATGAGGCTTTAAATACGGTTACATGTGTTAGCAATACTGCTAAAAAATAAATCCATGAAAATCAACGAATACACAAACATCTTCACAGAATAATGACGGAGGCGATGTGAGGGCATTAGCTATACGAGGGGCAGGTAAGTTCAAAATCATTACAAGACTTATTAATCTTTTTGTATATCCAAATATAATTAAAGTTTCTTCATCAAAGAAATGGACTTTTACATGCCTGTTGTTCACCTGAATATTGAAAAATATCATCTACCGGTTTCACTGTCAGGTACTTGAAATCGGTGAACACGTCGCTGTAAATTTAGTGTGAAAAAAGACAGTCTCTTTGGTCTTCTAAGTTGGCTCATCGGACCTAACTGTCAGGAAACAGATCGTGTGGTGGTCTTTCATGGGCTTATATGTCCAGTCGTGGTTTCTCTTCCCAAAGGTTGTGTCGCTGTTATCTTACCGCTGCCACAAATCTAAGATCAGGTGAAGATGCTCCTGTAATGTGCTCATCATCTGCATATGGACTTATCATAGATGACTTGACCGGGGGTACTTTCTGTCTACACCGCCTTTGAGTCGTGGATTTCTGAGCATCGGTTTTATCTCTCCATCTCATGGTCACCGATAATTCATCACCGCCAACACTATAAGATCGTTTCTCCAATATGCGCAGGCTGGCATTGCTCAAACTCAGCAAAGAAATCTCATCCAACAACTTATTTAGGCTCTTCCGAAGACGTAGGATCTCATCACCAGCCGTCAACTCGTTGTTAATTTGCACCTCATCCGTGTGACTTGATTGCGCCATAACTCTGGTGGTCATTTGCAGTGTTATTTTCCCAAAGTTTCAATTCAAAATAGCTGAATTGAATACGCAGCTGCATGGTCCAGTTCAAATGTTCAGTAACACCGTTAGCGTTTGATGGTTATACTCAAACAGTTATTCACCTTGCTCTATCTGTCGTCTCTCCAGAGTCCATGTCGTTGTTCCTCCTTGTCTACTTTTTTTTCCATTTGTAGTTTTTCCCCCTTATTAATCCTTGCCAAAACCACCAATATGGTATTGGGTTCCTGAACAAGCTTCGCCAATATGGACTTTTTCGGGTTGGGTGATGTTATGGGCTTGTTAAGTCTTCCAACCCGAGGGAGACGATCTCCATATAAACCCTCAACCTAAGGAAACCATGGTTCGTACCTTAAAGTCGCCATTAAAGTTTCCACAAGACCAGACACTGTTGCAAAGATGAAGTTTTATTCATTCACTGAAAACGTCGACCGTTAGTAGTAGCGATAACACGGCACAGACCAACTTGACCTACTTTTT
The DNA here is from genome assembly GCA_036873755.1 of Hanleya hanleyi. NCBI lineage: Eukaryota > Metazoa > Mollusca > Polyplacophora > Lepidopleurida > Hanleyidae > Hanleya > Hanleya hanleyi. Next base: position 24,866 of record JAVTVY010012074.1, on the reverse strand, counting down.
TGTTCCCCCCGGTGGAGGAGTGTGGAGGAACTTGGAGGTCACGGGAGGGTCACAGAGGTCAAGTGCAGTATAGTTCCGGCAGAAAGACCAAAAAGCTACCTCCAGCACAGGAGAGTTCCAATTGTTGGAGGGGATGTATTCAGGATGTATTCCTCCGCGGTGATGCGGTTTGGCCGCGGTTTTGGCGGTGATTCGGTCTCGGGAAAAAGCTTCCGCGGAGAAAATGTAGTCCCTAGATAAAATGGTCCGATGGGGTCGAGTGAGGTATCAAAGTGAAGCTTAGGTGAAGGGGCATCTAATGGACTGGGTGTGGGGTTGACATAGCGGCCTTCTGCGCATGCGCGGTGGCCGAAGGGTATGGAAATAGCCGTTTTGAGATGTAGGGGAGCCCCTAGTGGACCGATGGGGTGGAGTGAGGTATCAAAGTGAAGCCTAGGTGAGGGGGCATCTGATGGGGTGGGTGTGGGATTGAAATATCGGCATTGTGCGCATGCGCGGTGGCCCAAGGGTATGGAAATAGCCGTGTTGGAGCTAGGGGAGCCCCTAATTTTCGAATGGGGTCGAGTGAGGTATCAACGTGAAGCCTAGGTGAAGGGGTATTTGATGGCTGGGTGGCTGCATGTAAAATTTTTCCTGAAAAAAAAAAATACGGAACACGGACTTTATCGAAAAACCTGGGAAAATGCCTATATGGGGTATGAGGGGTATATAGGTCGCCGGGCTTAACGGGGCTTGTCTATCAATAGAGTTATCTCCCCCTAGTTCCAGGGTGGGTGTATGTAAAAATTTTCCTGAAAAAATACGGAATACGGACTTTATCCTAAATTACGGGAAAATGCCTATATGGGGTATGGGAGGTATAGGACCATCCTGGGAAACGTACTTCTATACATTTGCGGTAGGGTTGTGGGGTCTCGTTTTACTCGTCTCGTCATTTAGAACATGATAGGAAGTGTCCCCGTGCGAATCGGTGAAATTTTTGAAAAAGTACGATATAGCCCCATATAGTCCCATACTGAGGGTATAGGATCAATGTTTGTCCCCCTGGGAAACGTACTTCTATACATTTGCGGTAGGGTTATGGGGTCTCGTTTTACTCGTCTCGTCATTTAGAACATGATAGGAAGTGTCCCCGTGCGAATCGGTGAAATTTTTGAAAAAAAGTCACCGAGCCCCATATAGACCCATACTGGGGTATAGGTTCAATGTTTATCCTACTGGGAAACCCACTTCTATACATTTGCGGTAGGGTTGTGGGGTCTCGTTTTACTCGTCTCGTCATTTAGAACACGATAGGAAGTGTTGCGGAGCGAATCGGTGAAATTTTTGAAAAAAGTCACCGAGGCCTGGGTAGGCCCATAGGCCTATACTGCATGGCTATGGGTGTATAGGCCCATACGGGGTGGACATGTTGGAGTCTAGGTGAGTCCCTAATGGTCCAATGGGGTCGAGTGAGGTCTTATTTTGAAGCTCTCGTGGAGGAGCACTTGACTACACTAATGGTTCGTCCGTGTTCAATAGTCTGCGCATGCGCAGTCTGGCCGTAGTATAGAAAACAGGCATTTTGGGTGCTATGTAGGGGTGTGTTTGGGTTAGAGATGAGCTAATCACGGTTCGAATGGGTCGTGTGAGGTGTCAAAGTGAAGTTTGTGTGGGGTAGAGTCAGAATGGTGTGTTTTTGAATGCATGTCGCGTTAATCTGCGCATGCGCAGTTGGTTGTAGTAAGTAAAGTGGCCATTTTGGGGCAGTACAGGAAGGTATTTGGGGTCGAGATGGGCTATTCACGGTTCGAATGCGTCCTGGAAGGTGTCATCTTGTAGTTCTCGGGGTGTACATTCCGATTTGAGGGATGTCCGCGTCATCTGTGACGTCATCGGTGACGTCATCGGTACGAGTAGTAGCGAAAGTGGACATTTTCGGGCAGTACATGAAGGTATTTGGGGTCGAGATGGGCTATTCACGGTTCGAATGCGTCCCTGAAGGTGTCATCTTGTAGTTCTCGGGGTGTACATTCCGATTTGAGGGATGTCCGCGTCATCTGTGACGTCATTGATGACGTCATCGGTACGAGTAGTAGCGAAAGTGGACATTTTCGGGCAGTACATGAAGGTATTTGGGATCGAGATGGGCTATTCACGGTTCGAATGCGTCCTCGAAGGTGTCATCTTGTAGTTCTCGGGGTGTACATTCCGATTTGAGGGATGTTCGCGTCATCTGTGACGTCATCGGTACGAGTAGTAGCGAAAGTGGCCATTTTCGGGCAGTACATGAAGGTATTTGGGGTCGAGATGGTGCGGTAGGAATATCATTCTGCGCATGCGCAGACGCAATGCGGAGCTCTCGTCCAATCAGAAGCGAGTATTTCAAATCCGTCACAGAGCTCTCAGCCAATCAGAAGCGAGTATTTTGACCCGGTGCATTATGGGCCATATCCAAGATGGCGGCACGTATGATCAAGATGGCGGCACATCCGGTGTCGAAAACTGGCCATTTCGTCGGGATGTGGTCACCTAGTGTCGAAAACTGGTCCTTGTATGGGTCCTGCTAGACGTTTTGACGCCATGATATAGACCGGAGAGAGAGAGAAAACAGCAACAACAAGGATGACACATGAGGGAACAACAACAACAACAAGTTTTTTTTTCATATAGTTTATTTTCCCCTCCATCATAACATACCCACGCTGGGGGAGCCGCGTTGGGTATGTTTACAATTCAAGAAAGACTCTTGTCCAATCAGAGACCGCCATTTGCATCTGTCCTATTCGTTCCTGTCCGTTAGATGTATTCTTGTCCAATCAGAAGTCGCCATTTCAGAGAGTTCCTTCTTCGGTCATGTTCATTCTGAACCGTTTATTCTAATCATCGTCGGCCAGGCCTGGATATTCTTCGGGCAGCATGTCCTGAAACAGTTGTTTGCGCATTCTGATCGCATTTTCCAGGGCCTCGGTGGGTGGTAAACCCATATCCTCTTCCAAGTGACGCTTGGTCTTCATGATGGACCTGTGCGTGGGGTCCCCTTTCATTTCAAGCGGTAGTAAGGTATACTGTTCATAGATCGCCATGGCTGTTTTCCTGATGCGGGGGCGCATTTGGGTGTACGTCTGTTGTAAATTATCCTCTCCGGCGTCCTCGATCGCTTCAGCGTGAGTATTGATAGCTGCTGTCACAATACGATCCCAGAAGGTAGGTTCTGCCTCACTTTCCTGGGGTGAAGGCTGATTCTCTGAGGTCAAGCTCTCCATATCAGTAGATAGACTGTCAGCCATCTTGGATTCGGTATCAGTCGATGCACTCTCATCAATCTCTGTATCAGTATCTGCCTCAACGGGCTCCTCGGCGTCTTCAGTCCCATGTATATTTTTCTGGTGTCGCATCATATCGTAATGTCTGGTGAACGTGCGTTCACACTCAGAACAAGTATAAGCCATGTTGACGGTTGAACGTCGACTGTGCGTGTTTTGGGAATACGCTCGCTTTTATAGACAGTAACGCCCATCAACGCTTAGCTCAACGCTTCAACGTCCTGGTGAATTAGCTCAGAAGCTCTGATTTCATGGAATTGACACCAATTCATCGAAATGCAGTGACCTCCGTCAACGCCCGTCGTTACGCCTTAACGCTCGTCTCAACGCTTTAACACACTTTCTTAATGCTTTAACGTTGTTTAATGATGCGTTCGAACAAATGTTTCTTTTGTGCTATTGCTCTGACCTACGCCGCTTTCCAGTTCATGCCCGAGGTTTTCAACATCGACGCTGTTCTTTCAATTTCCATATGGACTGGATCCTTATCCCACAATTTCATATGGGTCAGTAAGTCGACATACTGCTGACGTAAAGCCCGTCGTAGTCTGGGTGCCAATCTGTTATGGGCTAAAATTGCAGCTTCCTCTTTCGAATATCCTTTGCGTTGAAACTTGTTTCCTGTGGCCTCAAAAATCTCGCCCATCTCGGCGTCCATACTTTCTTTGAACAAATCCTTCCATAGCCTCGAGTTCACATTATGTTCTTCAACCTCGGGTTGGGCCTTCACGGCTGGGTGATATTCCAGGACTGATGGTATGAAGCGGGCCCGCTGTATGGGGGTGGGCTTCTGCTGCTGCTCTGCCAGGAGTGCACTCGGCGGATGGTGTAGGGGTATATGCCGTTGTGGTGATTCCTCGCCGGGTAACAGGTGGGTCGTCAGCCGACGATCTTCGGGGGTATGGGTTTTTAAATCTACGAACAGGTAGCCGTACGGACGAATTGTCGCTTCTTGAAACGCCCGCATAAAATGGTCAATGTTCTGAGGATAAATTCGACTACCAAACACACGGATTTGTGCTCTATCAATGGGATTGGAGAACAACACAAAGTATTGGCAGTTCAAGACAATATCTCTGGACGCCTTCCCTTGAGGAAAGAGATTCTGAGTTAAATAGATGACGGACAGATTTCGATGATGGGACCCTTTGTTGAATAGGTCGGCGATTTTCGAATTGTCCTTGGCCGCACTCATCAGATCATCGAGCACTACCACGTTGGTCTGCTCGGAATCGAAGTAATAGGGTTCGTCTATGTCGTGAGGAATTCCTGGAACAAAGCTCACATTCTGTAGTCGTGCAGTTTCGTAGGCAGGCTGCCATTGGCTATAACACCAAACAACACGTGTCGGAGCTGGGGTTGCCACACCTTCCTCTAAGAACTTCATCACCCAGGACGTCTTTCCACACCCCGTAGGGCCGCTCACCGTCATCGTATAAGGGTGCTCTAATACTGTCGTGTGTGACGTAGCTGTTGATCGTTCCTCGCGCGTACTTTGAATTTGCACGTTATCGGGACTCCGTTCCTTGAGATGGCTTCGCTGTATATGTCTACGTAGATTAAATGGCGTGGAAAATGACTTCGAACACAAGTGACATGCGTAAACCATGGCTCTCACCTCCACGGACACCAGGCGTATAATGAAGCTTTCACAGATGCATGTGTGTGTTTATATCTCCAATCTCCAATCTCAAAGCGAGGCAGCATGACATCATTCTCAAAGCGAGCCGTGTCTAGCCGCGAACTACTTCCTGTATTAGATAACTCGCTTTCACGGCCAAGTATACATACCGACAATAATTTGTTCGCGATTGATATGCTCCGAAACGGAAAGAGTCATTTCCCAATTATATAGCCCACGTTATGTTTAGCAATTCGCTTCTAACTCGGCAGAGTCAGCAGGTCAGTGACAAGCCAGATAATCATACGCCGCCTACTCACCCCCCAAATTTTGGGGGGATGGCTCCCATTTACGCGTGAGACTCTTTCTCGCAGTAGGGAGTCTCGCGAGACGAGAATGCTTTAGTGTTGCACATGAGCGAACTACTTTTCATATGCTCTGTCCAGATAAACAGGGAAAATTATCTCCAGATAATTATTTTTAACGCTAGCTCAACAGAGGTATTATGAAGACTTGAAAAGTAATCGAAATGTTCGGTAAACATCTATTTTACTATATATGATGTCAGTTCCGGCGATGTGCGCGAAGGCCCCGAATCCGGTTCAAAAATCTGACTGGTGGCTGGGGTAGTAGTAGTGTTAACGGGAATCAGCGCTACTTTCACCCGGATGTAAAAATGACGTCACTTCCGGTTGATGGGTAGCGCCATCTATACACTCTGGACGCAAGGGAGACAACTCGGACTAATGAGGAGTTGTGCGCAGGGGTGTTCTGCGGCGGCCTCTGCCAGAGTTTGGCCGCCATCTTGAATTTTGTGGAAAAGGGGATGTATTCCTCCGAGGTGATGCGGTCTGGCGGTGATGCGGTCGCGGAAGAAAGCTTCCGCGGAGAAAAAGTAGTCCCTAGACTTGAAATACGCTGCATGGTCCGATTGGGTCGAGTGAGGTATCAAAGTGAAGCATTCGTGAAGGGGGCATCTGATGGGCTGGGTGTGGGGTTGAAATATCGGCATTCTGCGCATGCGCGGTGGCCAAAGGGTATGGAAATAGACGTTTTGGGATCTAGGGGAGCCCCTAATGGGCCGATGGAGTCGTATGAGGTATCAATGTGAAGCCTAGGTGAGGGGGCATCTGACTGGGCTAGTGGCTCGAGCGTTGTCACCATTCTACGCATGCGCAGACAGGGAATTGTGGGAAAAGGGTATGGAAATAGACGTTTTGGGATCTAGGGGAGCCCCTAATGGGCCGATGGAGTTGTATGAGGTATCAATGTAAAGCCTATGTGAAGGGGCATCCAGTCATGGTATGGGTAGGTACATGTAAAAATATTCCAGAAAAAAAGCGGAAATCATTGAAAACTGTTGACCGCTTCTCTCTTGCAGGAAACAAGCCTATGTTTATGTATACTATGATTGTCTTTTTGAATTTGGTGCTAATACTGTTATGTGGAAAATGGAATAGGTCTTTGGATTATGGACGCGGATATTCTCTAATGGACGACGGCTGGATTATGAATGACGGACTAGACGCTTGTAATTTACCCCTAAAATAAGGGGAAACCCCTATCAACCCTAGCCAAAAGGGCTAATATTGGTCCCCGGGCTTATTGAGACCTGCCTATCCAGTCAATGGGGTGGGTGCATGTACAAATTTCTCCAGAAAAAAAAGCGGAATACGGACTTTACCCCTACAATAGGGGTCTGTATTATACAATATAAGGGAAAATGGCTATATGGGGTATGGGGGGTATATAGGTCGCCGGGCTTAACGGGGTTGCCTATCAATAGAGTTATATCCCCTAGTTCCAGGGTGGGTGTATGTAAAATTTTTCCTGAAAAAATACGGAACACGGACTTTATCCTAAATTACGGGACAATGCCTATATGGGGTATGGGGGGTATAGGACCATCCTGGGAAACCTACCTCTCGACATTTGCGGTATAGGTTGTGGTGTCTCGTTTTCTTAGTCTCGTCAAGACAAACATGATAGGAAGTGTCGCGGAGCGAATCGTTGAAATTTTTGGAAAAAGTTCAGGGAGACCCATATAGTCCCATACTAGGGGTATAGGACCAATGTTGTCCCACTGGGAAACCTACTTCTAGACATTTGCGGTATGGTTGTTTGGATTTGTTTTCTTAGTCTCGTCAAGACAAACATGATAGGAAGTGTCCCGGCACGAAACGGTGAAATTTTTTAAAAAGTACCATACTGCCCATATAGACCCATATACTGGGGTATAAGCCCAATGTATGTATAAATCCATACGGGGTGGACGTGTTGGAGTCTAGGGGGGTCCCTGGTGGTCCAATGGTGTCGTATGAGGTCTTATTTTGAAGCTCTCGAGGAGGAGCATCCGCCTGGATTAATGGTTAGTACGATGTCAATAGTCTGCGCATGCGCAGTCTGGCCGTAGTATAGAAACCAGGCATTTTAGGGGGTATGTGGGTGTGTGTTTGGGGTAGAGATGGACCGCTATGGGTCCGAATGGGTCGTGGAAGGTGTCAAAGTGAAGCTTGTGTGGGTTAGAGTCAAAATGGCGTGTTTTTAAGTGCAAGTCGCGTCAATGTGCGCATGCGCAGCCTGGCCGTATTATAGAAAGCAGGCATTTTTGGGGCAGTACAGGAAGGTATTTGGGTTAGAGATGGGCTATTCACGGTCCGAATGCGTCCTGGGAGGTGTCATCTTGTAGCTCTCGGGGTGTAGACCCCGATTTGAGGGATGCCCACGTCACCTGTGACGTCATGGGTGACGTCATCAGTACGAGTAGTAGCGAAAGTGGGCATTTTAGGGCACTGAAGGAAGGTATTTGGGGTAGAGAGGGACCATCCTTGGTCCGAATGCGTCGTGGGAGGTGTCATCTTGTAGCTCTCGGGGTGTATATTCCGATTTGAGGGCCGTCCACAGCATCTGTGACGTCGTTGGTGACGTCATCAGTAGGAATAGTAGCGAAAGTGGGCATTTTAGGGCAGTGCAGGAAGGTATTTGGTGTAGAGATGGACCATCTTTGGTCCGAATGTGTCTAGGGAAGTGTCATGTTGTAGCTCTCGGGGTGTACATCCCGATTTGAGGGATGTCCGCGTCACCTGTGACGTCATCGGTGACGTCATCAGGACGAGTAGTAGCGAAAGTGGGCATTTTGGGGCAGTGAAGGAAGGTATTTGGGGTAGAGAGGGACCATCTTTGGTCCGAATGTGTCTAGGGAAGTGTCATGTTGTAGCTCTCGGGGTGTACATCCCGATTTGAGGGATGTCCGCGTCACCTGTGACGTCATTGGTGACGTCATCAGTACGAGTAGTAGCGAAAGTGGGCATTTTAGGTCAGTACAGGAAGGTATTTTATATAGAGAGGAGTGCATTTGGAGTAGATAACGGCCTATTTTTACATCCAACTACCTGGTAGAGTTACCTGTGAGTGTGAGTGTATGCGCGCGTGTGAGTGAGTGTGATTGAGTGAGTGAGTGAGTGAGTGAGTGAGTGAGTGAGTGAGTGAGTGAGTGTGAGTGAGTGAGTGAGTGAGTGAGTGAGGCGTGCACAACGCCCGTGAGGCGTCCCCAACGCCCGTCTTAACGCATGGACGCACTAACGACGGTGAGTGAGTGAGTGAGTGAGTGAATGAGTGAGTGAGTGAGCGGAATCCGACTGGACTAATGTATCGTCCATTTTCATCATTTTGCGCATGCGCAGTCTGGTCCTCGTATAGAAAGCAGCCATTTGAGGGATTCGTGGAGGTTTGTTGAGTGGTTGACCATCCCGGGTCGAATGGACCGTGTGGGGTATCAGTGTGAAGCTCTCGTAGGAAAAGTGGAAAGTGCTTCATTTGTGGGGCGCTCACTTCCGGATGCGTGGGGCGCTGCCCTCAGCCAATCAGAAGTGAGTATTTTGACCCGGTGCATTATGGGACATATCCAAGATGGCGGCGTCTGCCTTCTGGTTCAAGATGGCGGCACGTCCGGTGTCGAAAACTGACCATTTTGTCGGAATGTGGTCATCTGGTGTCGAAAACTGGCCCTTGTATGGGTCCTGCCTAATTTGGTGTAGAGATGGACCACCATTGGTCCGAATGCGTCGTGGGAGGTGCCATTTTGTAGCCCTCGGGGTGTACATACCCATTTGAGGGATGCCCACAGCATCTGTGACGTCATTGGTGACGTCATCAGTACGAGTAGTAGCGAAAGTGGGTATTTTGGGGGCAGTGATGGATGGATTAGTAGACTAAAAGCGCATTCCGAGCCCTATTGACCTAGCGAGAGTATGCGCGTCTGTGTGTGTGTGTGCGTGCGTGTGTGTGTGTGTGTATGCGTGTGTGTGTATGCATGTGTGTGTATGAGTCTGTGTGTATGTGTGTGTCGCCGTGTGCAGGCGCACGATCCTGTGATGCAACCTGTACCCTATAGCGCGTAGGGCATAGGATACGCCACCAAGCACAGAATACATGTACTCTGCGCATGTCCATGTATTCTGTGCATATCCATGCACACAAACACTGGTCAAAAAGGGCTATACCATCAAACACTGGTCTAACAGGTCTATACCAGCAAACACTGGTCAAACAGGGCTATACAACCAAACACTTATACCATCAAACACTGGTCAAAGAGGGCTATACCACCGAACACTGGTCAAAGAGGGCTATACCACCAAACTCTGGTCAAACAGGACATATCACCAAATACTGATCAAACAGGGCTATACCAACAAACACTGGTCAAACAGGACTATACCACCAAACACTGGTCAAAGAGGGCTTATCCCACCAAACACTGAGCAAACAGGGCTATACCACCAAACACTGGTCAAACAGGGCTATACCACCAAACACTGGTCAAACAGGGCTATACCACCAAACGCTGATCAAACAGAGATATACCACCAAACACTGGTCAAACAGGGATATACCACCAATCACTGGTCAAACAGGGCTATACCACCAAACACTGGTCAAAGAGGGCTGGCTCTTATAGGCCAACATAGGAGTACCCGGATGTTCTATAGTCAGGGATGTACAAGAACCCGGATGTACCCGGATGTAAAAGTCCCGGATGTAAAAGTGCCCGGATGTTCACGAATGTACTACCATCCCGGACTTCTATCAGGCCCAGGTCCAGAAGCTCTCATGTCCTGCATGTGAATAGTCAGTCATATTGTGTGTGCGTGTGCGTGCATGTGCGTGTGTGTGTCTGTGTGTCTGCGTCTGTATGCATGTGTCTGTGTGTGTGTGTGCATGCGTCTGTTTGTGTAGGTGTGTGTGTGTATGCATGTGTGTATATGTGCGGGTGTGCGTGCATGTGCGTGTGTGTTCGTGTATGTGTGTGTATGCGTCTGTGTGTGTGTGGGAGTGCGTGTGTGTGTATGCAGCATGTGTATGTATACGTCTGTGGGTAGGTGTGTGTATGTCGCCGTATGCCATGATACTGACAGATGAGAGGAACACCAGGGTACCAGGAACTGACCTTTGACTCCTGCGCGCTATCGTATATTGACCGTTGACCTCAGAAATTTGCATATCACGTGACAGAGGTCAAAGGTCAATGAGTGCACTTGGAGCTCAGAGCTCGGAAGTGACATTTCCATATGAACTATGTGAGGTCACTTCCGCTTCCGTTCACGTGACCGGAACTGACCTTTGACCCCGGCGCCCTCCGTGTCTCTTCGGTAACCTCCGTGACATCTTCGGTCACCTCCGTGTCTCTTCGGTGACCTCCGTGACATCTTCGGTAACCTACGTGTCTCTTCGATCACCTCCGTGACAGCTTCGGTCAAGCATGTGCGTATGCGTGTATGTGTGTATGTGTCTGTGTGTATGCGTCTGCGTGCGTGTGTGTGTGTGTGTGTGTACACGTGTCTGTGAGCGTGTGTGTGTGTGTGCTTGTGTGTGTAGGCGTGTGTGTGTGTGTGCGTGCATGTGTATGTGTATGTATGCCTCAGTGTGTGTGTATGTGTGTGCTTGCGAGTGTGATTACGCGTGGGTGTGTATGCGTGTGTGTGTGTGCGTGTGTGCGCGTGTGTATGAGTCTGTGTGTATATGTGCATTTCGTCTGTGTGTATGTGTGTATGCGTGTATGCGTCTGTGTGTATGCGTGTGTGTGTGTGTATGCAACCACCACCACCACCACCATCACCACTACCACCACCACACACCACCACCACTACACACCACCACACACCACCACTACCACCACCCCTACCACCGGGCGTTCACGCCCGTCAACGCCACTACCACCACCACCACCACCACCACACACCACCACACCACCACCACGACCTCCACCACTGGGCACACGTACCTGGTGCACCCACACCCAGGTGTACCCTATGCCCTACGGGCTATAGGGTACAGGGTGCACCAGTGGTGGTAGTCGTGGTGGTGGTGTGGTGGTGTGTGGTGGTGGTGGTGGTGGCGTTGACGGGCGTCAACGCCCGGTGGTGGGGATGGTGGTAGTGGTGGTGTGTGGTGGTGTGTGATGGTGGTGGTGGTGGCGTGGTGTTTGTATGTGTGTGCTTGCGAGTGTGTTTACGCGTGGGTGTGTATGCGTGTGTGTGTGCGTGTGTGCGCGTGTGTATGAGTCTGTGTGTATGTGTGCATTGCGTCTGTGTGTATGTGTGTATGCGTGTATGCGTCTGTGTGTATGCGTGTGTGTGTGTATGCAACCACCACCACCACCACCATCACCACTACCACCACCACACACCACCACCACCACACACCACCACACACCACCACTACCACCACCCCCACCACCGGGCGTTGACGCCCGTCAACGCCACCACCACCACACACCACCACACCACCACCACGACCACCACCACTGGGCACATGTACCTGCTGCACCCACACCCTGGTGTACCCTATGCCCTACGGGCTATAGGGTACAGGGTGCACCAGTGGTGGTGGTCGGGGTGGTGGTCGTAGTGGTGGTGTGGTGGTGTGTGGTGGTTTTGGTGGTGGCGTTGACGGGCGTCAACGCCCGGTGGTGGGGATGGTGGTAGTGGTGGTGTGTGGTGGTGCCCCCAAAATACCCACTTTCGCTACTACTCGTATTGATGACGTCACCAATGACGTCATAGATGACATAAACATCCCTCAGATCGTGATCTCCACCACGGGAACTACAAGATGACACCCCATACGACACATTGGGATCAAGGATGGTCCCTCTCTACACCAAATACCTTTCTTCACTTCCACAAAATGCCCACTTTCGCTACTACTCTTACTGATGACGTCACCAATGACGTCACAGATGCTGTGGGCATCCCTCAAATGGGTATGTACACCCCGAGGGCTACAAAATGGCACCTCCCACGACGCATTCGGACCAATGGTGGTCCATCTCTACACCAAATTAGGCAGGACCCATACAAGGGCCAGTTTTCGACACCAGATGACCACATTCCGACAAAATGGTCAGTTTTCGACACCGGACGTGCCGCCATCTTGAACCAGAAGGCAGACGCCGCCATCTTGGATATGTCCCATAATGCACCGGGTCAAAATACTCACTTCTGATTGGCTGAGGGCAGCGCCCCACGTATCCGGAGTGAGCGCCCCACAAATGAAGCACTTTCCACTTTTCCTACGGGAGCTTCACACTGATACCCCACACGGTCCATTCGACCCGGGATGGTCAACCACTCAACAAACCTCCACGAATCCCTCAAATGGCTGCTTTCTATACGAGGACCAGACTGCGCATGCGCAAAATGATGAAAATGGATGATACATTAGTCCAGTCGGATCCCGCTCACTCACTCACTCATTCACTCACTCACTCACTCACTCACCGTCGTTAGTGCGTCCATGCGTTAAGACGGGCGTTGGGGACGCCTCACGGGCGTTGTGCACGCCTCACTCACTCACTCACTCACTCACTCACACTCACTCACTCACTCACTCACTCACTCACTCACTCACTCACTCACTCAATCACACTCACTCACACGCGCGCATACACTCACACTCACAGGTAACTCTACCAGGTAGTTGGATGTAAAAATAGGCCGTTATCTACTCCAAATGCACTCCTCTCTATATAAAATACCTTCCTGTACTGACCTAAAATGCCCACTTTCGCTACTACTCGTACTGATGACGTCACCAATGACGTCACAGGTGACGCGGACATCCCTCAAATCGGGATGTGCCCCCGAGAGCTACAACATGACACTTCCCTAGATACATTGGGACCAAAGATGGTCCATCTCTACCCCAAATACCTTCCTGTACTGCCCCAAAAGGCTGACTTTCGCTACTACTCGTCCTGATGACGTCACCAATGACGTCACAGGTGACGTGGGCAGCCCTCAAATCGGAGTCTACACCCCGAGATCTACAAGATGACACCTTGCAGGACGCATTCGGACCAAGGATGGTCCATCTCGACCCCAAATACCTTCCTGTACTTCCCCAAAATGGCCACTTTACTTACTGCTCGTACTGATGACGTCACCAATGACGTCACATGTGACGCGGACATCCCTCAAATCGGGATGTGTCCCCGAGAGCTACAACATGACACCTCCCACGACACATTCGGACCAAGGATGGTCCCTCTCTACCCCAAATACCTTCCTGCACTGCCCTAAAATGCCCACTTTCGCTACTACTCGTACTGATGACGTCACCCATGACGTCACAGATGCTGTGGACAGCCCTCAACTCGGGATGTACACCTCGAGAGCTACAAGGTGACACCTCCCACGACGCATTCGGACCAAGAATGGTCCCTCTCTACCCCAAATACCTTCCTTCAGTGCCCTAAAATGCCCACTTTCGCTACTACTCGTACTGATGACGTCACCCATGACGTCACAGGTGACCTGGGCATCCCTCAAATCGGGGTCTACACCCCGAGAGCTACAAGATGACACCTCCCAGGACGCATTCGGACCGTGAATAGCCCATCTCTAACCCAAATACCTTCCTGTACTGCCCCAAAAATGCCTGCTTTCTATACTACGGCCAGGCTGCGCATGCGCACATTGACGCGACTTGCACTTAAAAACACGCCATTTTGACTCTAACCCACACAAGCTTCACTTTGATACCTTCCACGACCCATTCGGACCCATAGCGGTCCATCTCTACCCCAAACACAGACCCACATACCCCCCTAAAATGCCTGGTTTCTATACTACGGCCAGACTGCGCATGCGCAGACTATTGACAACGTACGAACCATTAGTCCAGGCGGATGCTCCTCCTTGAAAGCTTCAAAATAAGACCTCATACGACACCATTGGACCACCAGGGACCCCCCTAGACTCCAACACGTCCACCCCGTATGGATTTATACATACATTGGGCTTATACCCCAGTATATGGGTCTATATGGGCCTACCCAGGCCTCGGTGACTTTTTTCAAAAAAATCACCGTTTCGTGCCGGGACACTTCCTATCATGTTTGTCTTGACGAGACTAAGAAAACAAATCCAAACAACCATACCGCAAATGTATAGAAGTAGGTTTCCCAGTGAGACAAACATTGGACCTATACCCCCATAACCCGTATATTGGTCTATATGGGCTGTATGGTACTTTTTCAAAAATTTCACCATTTCGTGCCGGGACACTTCCTATCATGTTTGTCTTGACGAGACTAGGAAAACAAATCCAAACAACCATACCGCAAATGTCTAGAAGTAGGTTTCCCAGTGGGACAAACATTGGTCCTATACCCCCAGTATGGGACTATATGGGTCTCCCTGAACTTTTTCCAAAAATTTCAACGATTCGCTCCGCTCCTATCATGTTTGTCTTGACGAGACTAAGAAAACGAGACCCCACAACCTATACCGCAAATGTCGAGAAGTAGGTTTCCCAGGATGGTCCTATACCCCCCATACCCCATATAGGCATTTTCCCGTTATTTAGGATAAAGTCCGTGTTCCGTATTTTTTCAGGAAAAATTTTACGTACACCCACCCTGCAACTAGGGGAGATAACTCTATTGATAGGCAACCCCGTTAAGCCCGGCGACTTATATACCCCCCATACCCCATATAGGCATTTTCCCTTATATTGTATAATACAGACCCCTATTGTAGGGGTAAAGTCCGTATTCCGCTTTTTTTTCTGGAGAAATTTTTACATGCACCCACCCCATTGACTGGATAGGCAGGTCTCAATAAGCCCGGTGACCAATATTAGCCCTTTTGGCTAGGGTTGATAGGGGTTTTCCCTTATTTTAGGGGTAAAGTCCATATTCCGCTTTTTTTCTGGAAAATTTTGACTGGATGCCCCTTCACATAGGCTTCACATTGATACCTCATACAACTCCATCGGCCCATTAGGGGCTCCCCTAGATCCCAAAACGTCTATTTCCATACCCTTTCCCCACAATTCCCTGTCTGCGCATGCGTAGAATGGTGACAACGCTCGAGCCACTAGTCCAGTCAGATGCCCCCTCACCTAGGCTTCACATTGATACCTCATACGACTCCATCGGCCCATTAGGGGCTCCCCTAGATCCCAAAACGTCTATTTCCATACCATTTGGCCATCGCGCATGCGCAGAATGCCGATATTTCAACCCCACACCCAGCCCATCAGATGCCCCTTCACGAATGCTTCACTTTGATACCTCACTCGACCCAATCGGACCATGCAGCGTATTTCAAGTCTAGGGACTACTTTTTCTCCGCGGAAGCTTTCTTCCGCGACCGCATCACCGCCAGACCGCATCACAGCGGAGGAATACATCCCCTTTTCCACAAAATTCAAGATGGCGGCCAAACTCTGGCAGAGGCCGCTGCAGAACACTCCTGCGCGCACCTCCTCATTGCGTCCAGAGTGTATAGATGGCGCTACCCATCAACCGGAAGTGACGTCATTTTTACATCCGGGTGAAAGTAGCGCTGATTCCCGTTAACACTACTACTTGGGGTGTTATTAGACCCCAAGCGAGGTGGTTGGGTATATACATAGTATGTGTATAATTTAACAAGTGAAACTGCATAATTTAAGAAACATTGTTGAACTTTGGTAATTAATACATATACAGCAATGGTAAAACAATAAATGAGGTACATGATATAAAATTAGTTGGATGTATTGTAAAAGTATTTCTTGATACATTGTTTAAAACTCTGCTTGGATGTGAAAAGAACAATGTCCACCAGATTATATTGTCTTAAAACTCGAGCGACAAATGATTGTTTTCTAAGATTGATTCTAGAAAAGGGTATATGAAATGACTGTGGGTTAAAATGGAGTCCAACTAAGAAGGTAAGAACCGTTCAAACGTACAATGGCAATACTGTGTAAAAATGTCAAATCTAAAACCATTCCACGGCGGCTAAGAATATGAAGATTAAAATCTCTACATCTCTGTAAATAGGTAAAATTATCGATAATTTTTCCAGCTTTAAAATTACGTGTCATCAGAAATTTGAATAAAATCCATGGTAGTTAAATTTTTGACAAAAATAAAAAAAATTCGTTCATTTTTTTTTGGTTTCTATGTTAATCCGAGACAATCTGAGTCTTGACAGGATCAGTAGCATAAGCTGATATGGTGAGCCCGATCTTTATTTCATTTTTTTGTTGTGTATAACAGTGCTAATTTACATACAAAGTTTGAAGTAAATGACTATAGATGTGTCGCCCTTGACCTTAATACGAGACTTTACATCTCAAGCAGCTCATGACACGTGTCTGAATCCTTTCCACCTGGGGTTTGGACAAAATTAATGTCCATGCTATCAGATTCACAGGACAAACGTCTTGAGTCTCTCGATTGGTTACTGGCGGAATGGATCAGTTGTGTCGAACCAGTCGTCTAGATGCTGACTCTCTGTCATTAAGGATTCCTCGTTTATTCTTACATCGGGTTACATATACTTCGAGAAGACTAATCGCTTTAGCTGTGTCCCGATCGGCATAATTTGGAGAAACTATTTCATTTATTCAGAGACACATTCGTGTTCATTCAGCCGAGTGACCTTACATGAATTGGCTTCATATCTAGTATTCGCATTTAAATACCCCATTTCTTCTAATTATTCAGACGGCAAAACTTAACTTCAGGAGAGAAATTCTGCAAACATTCTACACATTTTATTACTAGCTGTATTTGCAGCTCTGGGCATAAATAACATATCCATGCTACAGCATTTCAGTTGAAGTCTAAAAATGAGGTTCGAAAAGGATGTGTTCGCTTTAGATGGATACTTTTCCCTTCAGAGTCGCTCTCTGATGCTCTATTGTCTCGCTCCGAGCCGGCCGGTAAATTGTGACGTAATGCTCAGGTATTCTCCAACTCTTTGTCAGACAGGCGAGGCCAGTCTAATGGGAAATTCTCGTTCATATTCTCATACGGTTACCATTAGTATTTTCATGAACAACCCAGATATTTACGAACAATAATCAGTTATATTAATATATAAACCGACTCGAAAACTGAAA
The DNA here is from genome assembly GCA_036873755.1 of Hanleya hanleyi. Classification (NCBI taxonomy): domain Eukaryota; kingdom Metazoa; phylum Mollusca; class Polyplacophora; order Lepidopleurida; family Hanleyidae; genus Hanleya; species Hanleya hanleyi. The sequence continues at coordinate 7,538 of JAVTVY010012074.1, read as the reverse complement.
AAAAAAATTGCTGCCAAAAGTTCAGCGAACAATAATTAAGGAAGTAACTGCCACCCCCCCTCCCCCCCCAAGAAACCCCAAACATATTGGCACATGCATTATCACTTGGGAAAGCAAGCGTCACCACTTGTTGAGGGTTATATCCTTAATAAAGGCCTTGATATAAGACAAGTTCAACCTTATAACTTTTCAATTCATAGTTACAACTTTCCGCTGCACTAAGACGAAATTATGTATGTGTAACAATTATTTTTTTGCTCTGCTGGATCGTCAGAATATTCAAACATTGAACAAGTGGTCTGACTGTGTGTGTGGAGTTGTTTGTGTGCAATTCTATTCACGAATTATAAGAAAATAAGGGGTTATGTGCGTTTGGGGTTCGCTGTCTTTCATTTCACGTCACTTTTGCACTTTAAAGTCCAAACTGAAGATGAGAGAAAAAAAGGAAAAAAGGAAAATATTTTTTCAGGGATTTGGGGATTCGAACCAAAATGTTGCGCTTCTTTTAATCTGTAGTCCAACACTGTAACCATTCAGCCAAGCAGCTGTTTACAATTATCGGCTTGAGGAATCATGTTCTGAATGGTGGTGAACGACACCCGTTCAGAGCATTACAAGCATTTTGACATATTTCAGTAGTAGTATATAAAGATGATTACAGAGCCCCTTTTGACGAGTGCGCAGGTGTTTTCGCGCAGATTTGTGGCGGAAGTGTGGCGGGGTTTCCCAGTGGGGGATTCCCCAGTGGGGGTTTCCCAATGACGATCACGTGATCACATGTGACCTTTGTACCTGCCATTGGGTACATGGTTGGTGTGTGGGGTGGTCAAAATGGCGGCTGTGGGGTGGGGTGGTCAAAATGGCGGCTGTGGGGTGGGGTGGTCAAAATGGCGGCTGTGGGGTGGGATGGTCAAATTGGTGGCTGTGGGGTGGGGTGGTCAAAATGGCGGCTGTGGGGTGGGGTGGTCAAAATGGCGGCTGTGGAGTGGGACAAAATGGCGGCTGATGTGGGAGTGGGACAAAATGGCGGCTGATGTGGGAGTGGGACAAAATGGCGGCTGATGTGTGAGTGGGTTCAAAATGGCGGCTGATGTGGGAGTGGGACAAAATGGCGGCTGATGTGGGAGTGGGACAAAATGGCGGCTGAAGTGGGATGTGGGGTGGGTCAAAATGGCGGCTGTGGAGTGGGACAAAATGGCGGCTGATGTGGGAGTGGGACAAAATGGCGGCTGATGTGGGAGTGGGACAAAATGGCGGCTGATGTGTGAGTGGGTTCAAAATGGCGGCTGATGTGAGAGTGGGACAAAATGGCGGCTGATGTGGGAGTGGGACAAAATGGCGGCTGATGTTGGAGTGGGACAAAATGGCGGCTGATGTGGGAGTGGGACAAAATGGCGGCTGATGTGGGGTAGTGTAAGGTGAAATTGAGTCATATTGACCTACTTTTTTGTTCCCCCCGGGCCGTATTTGGGGCGTAACTTGATCACGTGATCAAGGCATGTATAGATGGTGGGAGTGGGTCAAAATGGCGGCTGTGGGAGTGGGACAAAATGGCGGCTGGTATGGGAGTGGGACAAAATGGCGGCTGATGTGGGAGTGGGACAAAATGGCGGCTGATGTGGGAGTGGGACAAAATGGCGGCTGATGTGGGAGTGGGACAAAATGGCGGATTGTAGAAAAATGTATAAAAGAAGGCGATTTTTAGCGGTGGGGTGTATTCATTGCACTACTTGCCTGACTGACTTGACCTGACCAGCCTGCCTGCCTGCCTGCCTCACCTCTAGCCAGCCTGCTTGCCTGCTTGTATGAGCTGTGGATAACCTTCTATTTTTTTTCATTTTACCAGTGCAAATTCACCAGACTATTACACCGTAGCAGTTACTCACCAGCCTGAGCCCACAGTCATGGAGTCATCCTTTTTAGTGAAGCTTCGAAAGTACCGTGTTCGCCTCATTGATGAGATGCAGCTGACCAGTATCACTCAGTAACACCAATCAACACCTTACACGTATGTAATATAGATTATTTTTTAATAATATCTACGCTAGGATATACCCCCCCCTTCTTCGTTTTGATATGTCACAAAAAGTGCTCGAATTACTTATTTCTAAATTATTTCATGACGAATCCAACTAAGGTTAGCAAGTATACATATTTTACGATATAGTCAATAACTGTGAGCACATAAGACGTTCTGGTTGATGAGATCTGAATTTTTGAAGTTTGGCAATTTTCTGACTTCGAGCTTCGAATACCTGCCGCCATATTTGTTGGAAGCCGGTGTTCGTTTGTCATGATGGAAAATCATTAATTAATCATATTTTGAGATATATTTCTCAAGACAACCTTGTATTCATTGAAAATATAATTGTTCAGGCTTACATTGCTAACTCGTTTGCTGCCTTTGAGGTAATATTTTTCCTTAGATCGGCAGTTGTTTCCGCCCATGCGATGAGAAAATATACCTGAAAAAAATGTCTAGTTTTGTGTCCGCTCCACAGACATTTTACACCAAATAGCTGAACCCATGGAAACCAATATACATATATTGCGGCCAGTCTATGATAGAGTGCCACCCCAGTGTCGAGCATTTATTGTCCAGTTTGCACCAGCAAAGAAAAATGACGAACGTTCATCGAACGTCATCGGTGGGACCTTCACGTGGTCTTCCGCGGTATATGAATCACTTACATATGAATGAATTAGTTTGATATAATTTTGTTGGGTATGAATGATTTAAAAGGGTGGAAATATTCCGTACAGGTCTGTTTTGTGTAACAAACGCTAAGGAAAATGGCTGACCAACAATGCCAATTTCCCCGGTTTCCCGGATAATAGTGCCAACCAAACCACAGCCCCATCTATACGCTTTGATGCAAGGGAGACAACTCAGACTAGGCCAATTTCTCTTGTAGGCAAAGGTAATCTCCCTGATTCGCACATTTCTATCTTTTTTGCGTGTTTTGGATGGTGGAGTTTTTTTTATGGATTTTACTATGAGCTATGAGGTTGTAGAATACGATGGGAAAAGCTATGAAATGTTTTTTAAGTACCGGCTAGGCTTGTAAATAGATGCATATACACCCATAGACACTCATATACTGGGATATTAGCCCAATGTATGTATAAATCCATACGGGGTGGACATGTTGGAGTCTAGGTGGAGCACTAGTGGCCCGATTGGGTAGAGTGAGGTGTCATGTTGTAGCTCTCGGGGTGTACATCTTCATTTTAGGGATGTCCGCGTCATCTGTGACGTCATCAGTACGAGTAGTAGCGAAAGTGTGCATTTTGGGGCAGTGAAGGAAGGTGTTTGGGGAAGAGAGGGACCATCCTTGGTCCGAATGCGTCCTGGGAGGTGTCATCTTGTAGCTCTCGGGGTGTACATGAGTACAATGCGCAATGAGTGTATGCGCGCGTGTGAGTGAGTGAGTGAGTGAGTGAGTGAGTGAGTGAGTGAGTGAGTGAGTGAGTGTGAGTGAGTGAATGAGTGAGTGAGGCGTCCCCAATACCCGTCTTAACGCATGGACGCACTAACGACGGTGAGTGAGTGAGTAAGTGAGTGAGTGAATGAGTGAGTGAATGAGCGAGCGAGTGAGCGGGATCCGACTGGACTAATGTATCGTCCGTTTTCATCATTTTGCGCATGCGCAGTCTGGCCGTGTTATAGAAGGCAGGTATTTTGTGGATTCGTGGAGGTTTGTTAAGTGATGGACGGTCCCTGGTCAAATGGACCGTGTGGGGTATCAGTGTGAAGCTCTCGAATGGCTGTCATCCGTCAACACCCGTCGTTACGCCTTAACGCCTGTCTCAACGACGTAACGCCCTATCTTTACACCTCAACATTCTAACATAACGCCTTGACGCCATGATATAGACCGGAGAGAGAACAACATGTACACCAACAACAATGATGACCCATGAGAGAACAAGAAGAAGTTTTTTCATATAGTTTATTATCCCCAATGTTACATCATACCCAGGCTGGGGGAGCCGCCCTGGGTATGTTTAGTATGTTCACAGCAAAACAAATTGAAATATTAAACACCATGTTTTATTATTTAACGCTTCGTCACATTAGGTACAAGTGTCTACTGAGCTCAAGTCAACGATCAGCATGTAGACATAGAGAGTATGTACGGCATGTTATGGTATTCATCAGTGTATGGGAGACGCATTCACCCGATGGAGGCGGTTGGTCGTCTTGGTAAGGAAAAACGTAACATTGGTTACCCTCTTTACCACCCATTGTGTGTTGGGGCGTTGACGATGTGCCCATCTCAAGGCATCCAATTGTTCCACTTGGGCCAGCATCAGCTCTAGCGACGCCCGGTGAATGATGGAAAACGGCAGGTCAAACACAAGGTTGTTGGCACTGGGGTAATAATACCGTAACTGGTCCGTCCATTTGTGACGTAAGATGTACCCGAAAGCGACATTCAATTTGAAGGCCGTAGTTTGATCTTCGAAGATGGCTTCCACGTAGCTGCGTAGCTGCGTAGACGGGTGAGTTTGGTCAGTGGGAAATTGTAGATATCTTGAATAGGGGGATGACGGTGGAAACAGTACCGTGTCATGGACCAATGGCCCCGATCGTCGTCACTCACTGGATGGTTGTCCTGTAAGAGATCGCTAGGAACATTTATGGGCTCGACCAGAAAATGTTCGATGTTGTCAGGCGAATGACTCGAAACCGTAACGCTGGGGTCCGGCTGGATATCCAGGCTCTTCTGAACTGTGAGTATAGGCGGGCTCTCCGTCATCGCATCACCAGTGGCGTTCGTCTCCCCGGGCTTATCTTCACTGGGCCTGACCTTCCGCGGCTCCTCTACAGTAGAAGGTTGTCGCGCATACCGTGGTGATGGACTATGAATCAAACGTTGGTGCCGTCTTAACTGACTGGGTCGTTTGAAGAGTTGATCACAGTCATTACATTGTTCCGTCGCACCCTCGTGGAGTGAGCGTTCATGGCGCAGTAAAGCATCTTCCCGATTAAATGACCGTGCGCAGGTTATACAAGTATATCGTGCACCGTTGTGGATGGAGGCCTCGTGTCGTCGCAAATCTTCTGGGCGAATAAACTGCTTCTGGCAAGTTGTGCAAGTGAACATCTTGGTGGTTGACAGAGTGTCTGATGAAACGGCCAGGCCGCTTCCCTTTTATAGCACGCTAGCTGGTAATCTATTTTTAGCACACTCTACCCCAAGTCGAGGATCTAGACTAGTGTACGACTGAGCCGCATTGCGCGCACGCGCATGAAGACCCTCATACATACCCCAATGCAGGCGCAGACGCGAAGTGCCCGGATGATAGACACGGACGTCACCGAACCGAAAAGACACGGACTTTACCGAAAAGACACGGACTTTTCCGAAAAGACACGAACGAATATTATGGATTAAGAATACTGATCAATGATACGGATTTGATATTTTTGGAAAATCATGATGTCTTGCCGGCATCAATGAAAACTGTTGACCGCTTCTCTCTTGCAGGAAACAAGCTTATGTTTATGTATACTATGATTCTCTTTTTGAATTTGGTGCTAATACTGTTATATGGAATATGAGATAGCCGATTTGAGGGATATCCATAGCATCTGTGCCGTCATTGGTGACGTCATCAGTACGAGTAGTAGCGAAAGTGGGCATTTTTTAGCAGTGAAGGATGTTACTTGGTGTAGAGATGGACCATCCGCGGTGCAAATGCGGCGTGTGAGGTGTCATCTTGTAGCAACGCCCACCAACGCCATTCTTAATGCTTCAACGCCCTGGTGAAATAGCTCAGAAGCTCTAATATTCCATGGAATTGTCACTAATTCTTCGAAATGCAGGGACGCCCGTCGTTACACCTTAACACTCGGAGAGAGAACAACAACAACAACAAGGATGACACATGAGCGAACAACAACAACAAGACGTTTTTTTCATATAGTTTATTCTCCCCAGTGTTACATCATACCCACGCTGGGGGAGCCGCGTTGGGTATATTTACAATTCAAGAAGATTCTTGGCCAATCAGAAGCCACCATTTGCATCTGTCATATTCGTTCCTGTCCGTTAGATGTATTCTCGGCTACTCTTGTCCAATCAGAGGTCGCCATTTCAGAAAGTTCCATCTTCGACCATGTTCGCTCTGAACAGTTTGCTCTAATCGTCATCGGGCAGGCCAGGATACCATTGAGGAAACATATCCTCAGATAGTTGTTTGCGCATTCGGAGTATCTATCAGTGCATGGGTGAATACTTTCATCCGATGGGGGTGGTGTGTCCGTTTAACCACGAAGAACGTAACATTGGTGACCCTCTCCACTATCCACTTGGTGTTGGGACGCTGTTCATAGACCCATTCTAAGGGATCCACAGTGTCCAGTTGGGCCAGCATCGTCTCTAACGACGCCCGATTGGTGATTGTGAAAGGATGGTCGTACACTGGGTTGATGGCACTGGAATAGAAATAGCACAATTCACGCGTCATCTTATGGCATAAGATGTACCCAAATGCTACATTTAATGTGAAGGACGTAGGTTGGTCATTGAAGATGGCTTCCACGTAGCTGCGTTGACGGGTGAGGTCGGTCGGTCAGTCGGAAATTGTACAAGTTCAATATAGGGCGATGACGGTGGAAGCAGTGTCGGATCATGGACCAATGGCGTCGATACATCTCACTCACTGGATGATCTTCGGGTAAGAGATCGCTGGGAACATCCACCACATCTTCCAGAAAATGTTCGTTGTTGTCAGGCGTATGACTGGAAACAGTAATGCTAGGCACAGGCTTGATATCTAGGCTCTTCTGAGCTGTGTGTATAGGCGGGCTCTCCGTGATCGCATCCCCAGTGGCATTCTTCTCCCCGGGTTCATCTTCAGTGGATCTGTCCCTCCTGGGTGCCTCTTTAGTGGAAAGTTGTCCCTCATGACGTGGTGACGGACCATGAATCAAACGTTCATGCCGTTTTAACTGACTGGGTCGTCTGAAGAGTTGACCACATTCTTCGCATGGACGCTTGGGTGGCCCATGAATTGAACGTTCATGGCGCTGTAAATGATCTGGGCGCTGAAACGACAGTGTAGGCCTACATATCGTACAGCTATACCGGGCGGTTCCATCGTGCTCGGTAGCCTCATGGCGGCGCAAGTCGTGCCGGCGAGTGAATGATTTCGAGCACGTAGTACAAGTGAACATCTTGGTGGTTGACAGAGTGTCTGATGAAACGGTCAGGCCGTTTCCTTTTTATAGCAAGCTAGCTGTTCATCTATTTTTAGCACAATCACTTCAACTTGGACGTCAGCGACAAGAACCCGGATGTAGGCGTGTGTGTATGTGTGTGCTTGCGAGGGTGTTTTTTGGATCGGAGCTCTTGGAGCTCAAAGCCTGTGGAGCTCAGAGCTCGGAAGTGACATTTGCATAGGACCTCTGTGAGGTCACTTCCGCTTCCGTTCACGTGACCGGAACTGACCTTTGACCCCGGCGCGCGTAAAGGTTTCCACCGCGGTGGAAACCTTTACACCGCGCGCGCGCGCCGGGGTCAAAGGTC
>JAVTVY010012073.1:0-50709 GCA_036873755.1 Hanleya hanleyi | reverse complement strand
AGATATAGACCGGAGAGAGAGAGAAAACAACAACAACAAGGATGACACATGAGGGAACAACAACAACAACAAGTTTTTTTTTCATATAGTTTATTTTCCTCTCCATCATAACATACCCACGCTGGGGGAGCCGAGTTGGGTATGTTTACAATTCAAGAAAGACTCTTGCCCAATCAGAGACCAATACCCTGTGTAATGTCATGTTCGTTCTTGTCCGTTAGATGTATTCTCGGCTGCTCTTGTCCAATCAGAAGCCGTCCTTCCAGAAAGTTCCATCTTTGCTCGGTGTGACTTAAGCATCGTTGGGCAGTTCAGGATATTGTTCGGGCAGCATGTCCTGAAACAGTTGTTCTTTCAATTGTCCTGAAACAGTTGCGCATTCTTATCGCATTTTCCAGGGCCTCGGTGGGTGGTAGCCTCATAACCTCCTCCAAATGACGCTTGGTCTTCATGATGGACCTGTGCGTGGGGTCGCCTTTAATTTCAAGCGGCAGTAAGGTATACTGTTCATAGATCGCTATGGCTGTTTTCCCTTGACGCGGCATTTGTGCACTACCGCTTCCGTTGTAAATTATCCTCTCCGGCGTCCTCGATCGCTTCAGCGTGAGTATTGGGATAGCTGCTGTCACAATACGATCCTGGGAGAAGGTAGGTTCTGCATCACTTTCCACGGACGTAGGCTGACTATCTGAGGACAAGCTCTTCGTATCACTAGACAGACTCTCAGCAATCTCTGTTTCGGTATCAGTCGATACACTCTCAGCAGTCTCTGTATCAGCATCCGTCTCAACGGACTCCTCGGAGTCTTCAATCCCATGTACATTTTTCTGGTGTCTCATCATATCGTAATGTCTGGTGAACGTGCGTTCGCACCCAGAGCAAGTATAAGCCATGTTGACGGTTGAACGTCGACTGTGCGTGTTTTTGGAAATACGCTTGCTCTTATAGACAGTAACGCCCATCAACGCTTAGCTTAACGCTTCAACGCCCGGGTGAATTAGCTCAGAAGCTCTGATTTTCATGGAATTGACACCAATTCATCGAAATGCAGTGACGCCCGTCAACGCCCGTCGTTACGCCTTAACGCCCGTCTCAACGCCTTAACACACTTTCTTAACGCTTTAACGTCGTTTAATGATGCATTCGAACAAATGTTTCTTTTGTGCTATTGCTCTGACATACGCCGCTTTCCAGTTCATGCCCGAGGTTTTCAACATCGACGCTGTTCTTTCAATTTCCATATGGACTGGGTCCTTATCCAACAATTTCATATGGGTCACGAGGTCGACATACCGTTGACGTAAAGCCTGTCGTAGTCTGGGTGCCAATTCGACCAATACATAAGGACTGATGAGGGACACATGTTCATTCTTATATGTACAGACACCACCACCAACACCACCACCACACACTACCACCACACACACACACACACACACACACCACCACCACATTCCACCACCACCACCACCGCCACCACCGGGCGTTGACGGGCGTTAACGCCCGGTGGTGGTGGTGGAAGCTCCCGTGTGGCAGAGCTCTTGGATCGGAGCTCTTGGAGCTCAAAGCGTGTGGAGCTCAGAGCTCGGAAGTGACATTTTCACGTGACCGGAACTGACCTTTGATCCCTGCGCGCGCTAACAATACCGGATAAAAATTGCGCGCAGGGGTCAAAGGTCAGTTCCGGTCACGTGAATGGAAGCGGAAGTGACCTCACAGAGGTCATATGCAAATGTCACTTCCGAGCTCTGAGCTCCACGATTTGAGCTCCAAGAGCTCCGATCCAAGAGCTCTGCCACACGGGAGCTCCCACCACCACCACCGGGCGTTGACGCCCGTCAACACCCGGTGGTGACGGTGGTGGTGGTGGTGGTGGTGGTGGAATGTGGTGGTGGTGTGTTTGTGTGTGTGGTGGTAGTGTGTGGTGGTGGTGTTGGTGGTGGTGTCTGTACATTGCGTGCAGGGGTCAAAGGTCAGTTCCGGTCACGTGAACGGAAGCGGAAGTGACCTCAAAGAGGTCATATGCAAATGTCACTTCCGAGCTCTGAACTCCACACGCTTTGAGCTCCAAGAGCTCCGATCCAAGAACTCTGCCACACGGGAGCTCCCACCACCACCACCGGGCGTTGACGCCCGTCAACGCCCGGTGGTGGCGGTGGTGGTGGTGGTGGTGGAATGTGGTGGTGGTGGTGGAATATGGTGGTAGTGTGTGTGTGTGTGTGGTGGTAGTGTGTGGTGGTGGTGTTGGTGGTGTTGGTGGTGGTGTCTGTACATATAAGAATGAACATGTGTCCCTCATCAGTCCTTATGTATTGGTCGAATTGGCACCCAGACTACGACGGGCTTTACGTCAGCGGTATGTCGACCTCGTGACCCATATGAAATTGTTGGATAAGAACCCAGTCCATATGAAAATTGAAAGAACAGCGTCGATGTTGAAAACCTCGGGCATGAACTGGAAAGCGGCGTATGGCAGAGCAATAGTACAAAAGAAACATTTGTTCGAACGCATCATTAAACGACGTTAAAGCGTTAAGAAAGTGTGTTAAGGCGTTGAGACGGGCGTTAAGGCGTAACGACGGGCGTTGACGGGCGTCACTGCATTTCGATGAATTGGTGTCAATTCCATGAAAATCAGAGCTTCTGAGCTAATTCACCCGGGCGTTGAAGCGTTAAGCTAAGCGTTGATGGGCGTTACTGTCTATAAGAGCAAGCGTATTTCCAAAAACACGCACAGTCGACGTTCAACCGTCAACATGGCTTATACTTGCTCTGGGTGCGAACGCACGTTCACCAGACATTACGATATGATGAGACACCAGAAAAATGTACATGGGATTGAAGACTCCGAGGAGTCCGTTGAGACGGATGCTGATACAGAGACTGCTGAGAGTGTATCGACTGATACCGAAACAGAGATTGCTGAGAGTCTGTCTAGTGATACGAAGAGCTTGTCCTCAGATAGTCAGCCTACGTCCGTGGAAAGTGATGCAGAACCTACCTTCTGGGATCGTATTGTGACAGCAGCTATCAATACTTACGCTGCAGCGATCGAGGACGCCGGAGAGGATAATTTACAACAGGCGTACACCCAAATGCGCCCCCGCATCAGGAAAACAGCCATGGCGATCTATGAACAGTATACCTTACTACCGCTTGAAATGAAAGGCGACCGCACGCACAAGTCCATCATGAAGACCAAGCGTCACCTGGAAGAGGCTATGGGACTACCACCCACCGAGGCCCTGGAAAATGCGATCAGAGTGCGCAAACAACTGTTTCAGGACATGTTACCCGAAGAATATCCAGGCCTGCCCGACGACGCTTAGGTCGTACCGAGCAAAGATGGAACTTTCTGAAATGGCGACAGACAAGAGCAGCCGAAAATACATCTAACAGACAAGAAGGAATATAACAGATGCAGCGCCAAATGGCGGCCTCTGATTGGACAAGAGCTTTATTGAGTTGTAAACATACCCAACGCGGTTCCCCCAGCGTGGGTATGATGTAACATTGGGGAAAATAAACTATATGAAAAGAAATTCTTGTTGTTGTTGTTCTCTCATGTGGCATCCTTGTTGTTGTTGTTGTTCTCTCACCGGTCTATATCACGGCGTCAAGACGTTATGTCGAAGCGTTAAGGCGTAACTACGAGCGTTGACGGGCGTCACTGCATTTCGAAGAATTAGTGACAATTCCATGGAATATCTAGAAAATCAGAACTTCTGAGCTATTTCACCAGGGCGTTGAAGCGTTAAGCTTGGCGTTGCTGATGACACCTCACACGACGCATTCGGACCAAGGATGGTCCATCTCTACACCAAATACCTTCCTTCACTGACCCAAAATGTCCACTTTCGCTACTACTCGTACTGATGACGTCACCGATGACGTCACAGATGACGTGGACAGCCCTCAAATCGGGGTCTACATCCCGAGAATTACAAAAGACACCCCGCACGACGCATTCGGACCAAGGATGGTCCATCTCGACATCAAAAACCTTCCTGCACTGCCCCAAAATGGCCATTTTACTTACTACAACCAACTGCGCATGCACAGATTGACACGACTTTGCACTTCAAACACGCCATTCTGACTCCACACATGCTTCACTTTGACATCTTCCACGACCCATTCGGACCCATAGCGGTCCATCTCTACCCCAAACACACCCCCACATTCCCCCCAAAATGGCTGCTTTCTATACTACGGCCAGACTGCGCATGTGCAGATTATTAACAACGAACGACACACTAGCCCAGGCGGATGCCCCCTCACGACAGCTTCAAAATAAGACATCATACGACACCATAGGATCATTAGGGGCTCACCTAAACCCTAAAACGTCTATTTCCACACCCTTTTCCCACAATTCCCTGTCTGCGCATGCGCAGAATGTTGACAACGGCCGAGACACTAGTCCAATCGGATGCCTCCTCACATATGCTTCACATTGATACCTCACTCAACTCCATCGGTTCATTAGTAGCTCACCTAGATCCCAAAACGTCTATTTTCATACCCTTTGTCTATTGCGCATGCGCAGAATGACGATATTCCTACCCCACATCCACCCAGTCGGATGCCCACTCACATAGGCTTCACATTGATACCTCACTCGACCCCATCGGTCCACTAAGGGCCCACCTAGACCCCAAAACGTATATTTACATGCCCTTTGTCTACCGCGCATGCGCAGAATGACGATATTCCAACCCCTTACCCAGTCCATCGGATGCCCCCTCACATAGGCTTCACATTGATATCTCATACAACTCCATCGGCCCATTAGGGGCTCCCCTAGTTCCCAAAATGTCTATTTCCATACCCTTTGTCTACTGCGCATGCCCAGAATGACGTCAGTTCCACGTCGCACTCATCCTCGCACTCGCATACCTCATACGACTCCATCGGACCATTAGTGGCCCACCTAGACCCCAAAACGTCTAGCGGGACCCATACCGGGTCCAGTTTTCGACATTAGATGACCACATCCCGACAAAATGGCCAGTTTTCGACACCGGACATGCCGCCATCTTGAACCAGAAGGCAGACGCCGCCATCTTGGATATGTCCTATAATGCACCGGGTCAAAATACTCGCTTCTGATTGGCTGAGGGCAGCGCGCCACTCAACCGGAAGTGAGCGCGCCACAAATGGGAGGCAATTTACTCTTTTCCTACTACATAGCGACATGTACTATATTTTTTCTCCTTCTCTCTAGTTCTATAGTCATGTGATGTAACTCCATATTGTAGAATTCTCCACGATTCCTGGTACGGCAATTCCAGGTAACATATTCTTCAGGACCCGTGTGGTTTTCTGTATGTATCCATGGAGCGTACGTAGAGGGTTTGGCCGTGAGTCGCCGCGATTGAATCAAACTGCAGGAGCATAAATTATTAGTAACTTTTAACCATTCTCAAAAAGAGCGGTGTCTACCCGCATGGTAGACTAAAGCGAATCTCAGTTAAGGCAGGGCCATCTTCAAATACCAACTCTAAAGCGAGGCTCGCATTCATTCATTAAGTCACTCTCTTATTGTCCATAGGATGATGGGATCTGCATATAGATAACCTGCTTTCATGGTCATATACAAATAATAACATTGATATATCCGCGGTTTATATGCTCCGTCATGGATAGTGTCATTTCTCCTTCGTTATCATGATTATTGTAACTGTAGCTTGGAACACAGAGTCAAACGCTGGATACCGAAACATGGAGACAATACACCGCCTAATGGTCCTCTAAATTTGATGAGTGGTGAGGGCGGGGAGAGATTACGGCTCATCCTTTTCGAAAAAGTGATTCTCGCGGGACTAGAATTAGCTTTTCTGCTGGCATTCTCCACGCCCCCAGTGGTCATCTTCGTTACACCAAACCAATTTCTACGTTTCCACTTCGAGCTTGCCTTGGTCGGACGGGCTGTCATTGTTGTTCAAAATCAGAAATGTCAATTTCATCTTGCGAACCAGTCAAACACAGTACATGCCTCCTCTGTAGGCTGATGCAATGACAATGCCAGCCAATCGCTGACGCCGTCTCAGAGCACGTTTCGGAAAGATAATGTATTATGCCTAATGCATACTGATGAGGCTACAGGCTGTGTTTGAACAATAATGGCAGCCCGTCCGACCAAGGCAAGTTCAGAGCGAGAGCGTAGAAGTTAGCTTGATGAACGAAGACCCCACTGGTAGGAGGAATCTCTTCCTTTACCTGATTTCGCTCGATGCCAACCGAATGACCGGCGTTCCTTGATTCGTGACGAAACCGACTATTTTGCAACAACATCAGAGTTACATCACTTGATTGCAGAACTAGAGATATATCATAAGCTGATTTTATCACAAGAATTATTTTAGTCTAGAATGAGCGTGCTCTCCTCATTTATTGATTGCACAAGTAATCATTGGAATTTCCTTGTGTAAAAGATAAATTTAAATACATTTACATCATTAAGCTGAGCGATAGCTTGATTGTCTGTCACAGAAAGCGTTCGTTGACACCCTTGCAGAGTGATTTAGAGCCACCGAATCTGGTAAACATATACTAAGAGACAAGATGGTGCATGCTATAGTTAGTTCCGCGATCCACCGCTTGGGGGCGAATAAGTAACTGGCATCAGAATAATCAACTGGGCTGGTAGACACCCTTGCAAGTGGTTCAGAGTCACCAAACTTGGTACACGTGTACTACGAGAAAACACCTCCGTGTTGGTGCCGTTAGTTCCGCGATTTGCAGCTAGGGGTCGAATAGGTAACTGACATCAGAATAATCAACTGGGCTGACAGACACCCTTACAAGTAGTTTAGAGCCTTCAAACATGGGATATACAAGACATTACCTACATGATGGTAGCCTTAGTTCCGCGATCCACCTTTAGGGGCGAATAGGTTACTGGCATCTGAATAAGTAACTAGGCTGGTAGACACCCTTACAAATGGTTTAGAGCTACCAAACTTGGTACTCATATACTACGAGACAATACCTACATCATTGTGCCATTAGTGCCACGATCAACCGATAGGGGACGAATACGTATCTGGTATCTGTACAAGTAACTGGGCTGGTAGACACACTTGCAAGTTGTTTACTCTCACCAAACGAGGGTGTAGGGAGTTGGTGGGGCACTGGTGGAAAGACAGACTACCGCATTTATGAACTCTCTCCAACCACGCAGTTTATAATTCATCAATATTAAACCCCTGTCGGTTTTTACCTTTAGGCCTACAGTAACCGACACGGTAAAATAATTAATCAAATGCCAGAAACACGAAGTTGTTCCTTCAGTTCTTTGAATCAACTGATGAACTAACAGGCCGATGCACGCAGTCAGCACGAGCGAGCCGCTGATTGGTCAAAACCATTGCCATCTGCTGATAGAAACGCACATGGTATTTAGTATGTTAGATAAAGAACACTCATTTTCATCAGACGCAAGATAATGTTTTCACCAAATAGTCGGCAATTCTGTAATGTGGTACTATAAGACGCTGTCATTCAGGAATCCTTCAACACATTGTTTAAATGTTTCTTCATTCAGGAAACAGGATAACGTGATTTGACCCAATGGACCATTTTGGCATTCAATGTTCACCTTATTGGGGACCGAATCGCGTAACCTCCATTCTTAAATGGGTTGAATAATCGCACCACTTCCATTCTCAAATTTTCTTACCATTTTGCACCATTCCAGCACTACTTGACCATGTTTGGGAGCACCTTGTCGGTACCGCTGGTGCTGGCACCACATCCTTGTATGGCCGCAGATCATCTCGGACTCATTGGGACTGGTGGAAGACAGACTACCGCTATTATTCTCTCTCCGCCCAAGCAGTTTATAATTCATCAATATTAAAACCACCCTGTCGGGTTTTACCTTCAGGCCTACAGTGATGGAGACCGTAAACTAATTAATAAAATCATGAAGTCCACTATTTCTTCAATGATACTCTTTCCACGGGCAAGTCGGCTAGTTTTCCTAAAAAGCAGTGTAAGCTTAATATGTAATGTTTTCAATATTTCAATATCCTGTTTATTGCAGATGGCCTACTGTTCAACAGAACATTGTTTAATACAACACTGCCCCCAGTTGGGAGTGAAGATCATCGCCAGATGTGGCAACTTCGTCTTCGCGAAGTAAGCATATACACACCCTATAGACTGAATTTGAAATATTCAACAGATTGATTCCAACTTGTTTACCAATGTTTTTTTTTAGCCCACTATCACCAGATGGTGGGCTGTTCAAATCGCTTGTCCGTGGTCCGTCGTCCGTCCGTCCGTCCGTCGTCCGTCCGTCGTCCGTCGTCGGTCCGTCCGTAAACAATTCTTGTTATCGCGATTTCTCAGGAACTACTGCATGGATCTTTCTCAAATTTGGTACGCAGGTTCCCCTTGGGGTCTAGTTGTGCAAGATACCTTTTCTGGTCCGATTCGAAAATCCAATATGGCCACAAGGCGGCCATCTTGGATTTCTCCATGAAACCTTGTTATCGCGATTTCTCAGGAATTACTACATGGATCTTTCTCACATTTGGTACACAGGTTCCCCTTGGCGTCTAGTTGTGCAAGATACCTTTTCTGGTCCGATTCCAAAATCCAATATGGCCACAAGGCGGCCATCTTGGATTTCCCCATGAAACCTTGTTATCGCGATTTCTCAGGAACTACTACATGGATCTTTCTCAAATTTGGTACACAGGGTTCCCTTGGGGTCTAGTTATGCAAGATACCTTCTCTGGTCCGATTCGAAAACCCAATATGGCCACCAGGCGGCCATCTTAGATTTCCTCATGGAACTTTGTTATCGTAATTTCTCAGGAAGAGCTGCATGGATTTTTCTGAAATTTGGTACACTGGTTCCCCTTGTGGTCCAGTTGTGCATGATAACATTTTTGTCCCGATTCGAAAATCCAATATGGCCACCAGGCGGCCATTTTAAATTTCCCCCTGAAGTTTTGTTATCATGAATTCTCAGGAACTACTTCATGGATCTTTGTCAAATGTGGTACACAGGTTCCCCTTGTTGTCTACTTGTGCAAGATACCTTCCCTGGTCCGATTCGAAAATCCTATGTAGCCGCAAGGCGGCCATCTTGGATTTCCCCATTAAACCTTGTTATCGCGATTTCTCAGGAACTACTGCATGGATCTTTCTCACATTTGGTACAAAGGTTCCCCTTGGCGTCTAGTTGTGCAAGATACCTTTTCTGGTCCGATTCGAAAATGCAATATGGCCACAATGCGGCCATCTTGAATTTCCCCATGAAACCTCGTTATCGCTATTTCTCAGGAACTACAGCATGGATCTTTTCAAATTTGGTACACAGGTTCCCCTTTGGATCTAATTGTGCAAGAAACTTTCTTCGGTCCGATTCGAAAATCCAATATGGCAACCAGGCGGCCATTTTAGATTTCCCAGGAAACTTTGTTATCGTGATTTCTCAGGAACTACAGCATGGATCTTTCTCAAATTTGGATACACAGGTTCCCCTTTAGGATCTAGTTGTGCAAGATACCTTTTCTGGTCCGATTCGAAAATCCAATATGGCCACAAGGCGGCCATCTTGGATTTCCCCATTAAACCTTGTTATCGCGATTTCTCAGGAACTACTGCATGGATCTTTCTCACATTTGGTACAAAGGTTCCCCTTGGCGTCTAGTTGTGCAAGATACCTTTTTTGGCCAGATTTGAAAAACCAGTATGGCCACCAGGTGGCCATTTTGAATTTTCACGTGAAATTTTGTTATCGTGAATTCTCAGGAACTACTTCAAGGATCTTTCTCAAATTTGGTACACTGGTTTCTCTTGGTGTCTAATTGTACAATATACGTTTTCTGGTCCGATTCGACAATCCAATATGGCCACCAGGCGGCCATCTTGGATTTCCCCATGAAACTTTATCGTGATTCCTCCAGAAGTACTGCGTGGATCTTTCTCAAATTTGGTACACAGGTTCCCCTTAGGGTCTAGTTATGCACGATACTTTTTCGGTCCGATTCGTAACTGTAATTTGGCCACCAAGGGGCCATTTTGGATTTCCCCATGAAACTTTATCGTGATTTCTCAGGAAGTACTCCGTGTATCTTTGTCAAATTTGGTACACATGTTCCCCTTGTGATCCAGTTGCACAAGATGCCTTTTTTGCTCCGATTCGAAAATCCAATATGGCCACCAGGTGGCCATCTTGGATTTCCCTTGAAACATTGTTATCGTGAAATCTCAGGAAATATTTCATGGAACTTTCTGAAATTTGGTCCCACATGGGGCCTAGCTGTGCAAGATACCTTTTTTGGTCCGATTCGAAAATCCAAGTTACGCCTAAATTAATACGGTATTCCCGAGTTGTGACGTTGCATCACAAGTGTAGGCGGATCAAACGGTGGGGCATATTCTATATATTGACTATAGAGAATATCCATACCTTCACCTTCTATACCAAGGAGTTCAAATGATTCCGAATTAAAATGTATTTCTTCAAATTTTAAATCACTTTACTTCAGTCCTTGCCATTGCAAGTGAATTGCCCCACCGTTTCGTCTGTCGACGGGTCGGCTACACGAAGGGACGTCACTCTTGTGACACAACGTCACAACTCGACAACTGTTGACTACTGCGTGTTTCGATCCAAGAGAGATAATCAGGATTCAGATACTTTCAAAGTTTCAACATTAATGTACAGACCGGATCCCTTCAGTATTAAGATTTGTACCATCTTACTATTTTCGAGCATGGTATCTTAAAAGAGATAACTCAAACTAGCCAAGTAAACAGAAGAGAAATAGCATTCATTCCTCATTATAAAGTCTCAAGTATGTTTCCTAGCTCATGCGAAAGTGTCAAAGACATTTGTCTTCGCTTCCAGTACCCAATAATGACACGTGCCAAAAAAACAAAAAACAAATACTACAAAACGAAGATGAAGAATCCTCTGGACATTCACTTTCAGACTAACTTTGCTCATTTCACTTGTACTATAACAACCGACATCAAGTACAGTTTCTAGAAATCTTGAAACTTCTGAAACTTAGAAAGATAATATCTTGGTGTTTTCCAGTGTCCCTTTTTCGATCTTTTTCGCTCAAATTCGAAATTCTGGGAACAAAATTACAAATCATTCGTTTGTTCTTAGTAACAATGGACAAAAAGATCCTCTTGTCATTAGCTTACAATTATCAGACAATGGTGGGCGCCAAGATCCTTCAGGATTTCTCGTTTTCAATAGGATGTAAAACAATCTGAACCGCGATCTTAATCAATATGGTTAACAAAGCAGTCATAATAATCTAAGTGTGCATGTGGTTAGGATATATATCTTCCAGACATCAGCAACTACACTATTTCACGATAAAAATCTGATTTTAACAATGTAATAATTATCGAATAAATCTAACCGTGTCACGTCTGGGAGACTGATTCTCTGATGCCATTCCCGATATTGGAAATAGAAGATGGATTGGTTTACTTGAGGTGGAAGACCGGGACGGGCCGCGTTTGGCTTGTTGTACTAAGTCCTATATACATATTCTCGTCCTCCGTTTTCTCCTTTCTCCTTCTCCCGACTTTCAGATATGTCAGATAACTTTCCAACAAATTGACGGATTTGATTGGATGTCGTGTAGGCTTACCGAAATCGGGACCAGTATAGGTCAAAGCTCAAGGTAGCTTTTCCTGAAAATCAGGAAATCATCCTAATTTTTTTGTTTTTTTTTTAGTGGATACATCAGTGAGATGCGATATGCCAGGTTCTGAAATTAACAAGGGTTAAATAGCTCATTATCACGGTGGCACACAGAGACAGGGAATTATTGAAAACATTGTACTATTACTCTTATTCAAGGATATAGATTGTGATTAACTTTCAGTAATACCGCAAGCTGACAGCAAGCAAGATCAAATTCCAAAGGTCAGCGTCACTAGTGATACAAAAAAACAACAACAACAAAAAACCCAGAAATAATCACATTTTTGTGAGTATTGGTGGGGGAAGCGATGTGTCGGATACAAACACAGAGGTAATAAGGTCAATGGTCATGGTGACCGAAAACCAGCAATCGTCGCCGAAACACAGATTTCGTTTCAATGACACAGTCCATAGTTCAATTATGCTCTTGTTTCACAGACAGACAAAGACAAACAGAGTAAACACAAAACATCCAGGTGATTAAAATTGGCAACATATCAAAATCTTCAGGAAAGAATTGTTCGTGTTATGGTTTGTTTTCAGCTCCAGGGCGCCATAATGGTAGCTTCACTTTTCCAAATCTTCATTGGATTCAGCGGTATAATGGGCGCCATTATGAACTTCATTGGCCCCCTGACGGTGACCCCAACACTTACCCTTATCGGATTCGCACTCTTCCGGGAAGCTGCAGTCAAAGCCTCCAAACAATGGTGGATAGCGTTAATGTACGTAGCACTAACAACAGGGCTGGCGAGGGTGCAATTCTAAAATGGGAAATTTGTATTTGATTCTATGGTATGGTTATTGTCACGTATGCGTATTTAATGCTCTCCAAAGCGGAGTCACGTCATGCACGTGGATATAATCGTTAATTTAGGCAGAATGGAATTTTAACCCCATGATTATTAATTGGGGGCCAGATACTCAAAATCACACCCGACCCGGCTTAGATCTCAATGTTCACTGGTAATATCCTAATATTTTAATTAGCCGTCTGTTGTTTAATATTAACAGTTGGTTTAGCAATAGACTGGTATGATGACGTTGATCGTTGACGTTCTTCTGCGCATGCTCAGCCAGAACTGGAGAAAGGGCATGTTCAGATGCGTATGGGAGTGTATGGAGAGGATGCAGATTATCGAATAAAGACCCGCGATTCCATCTAAATCAGTTACTGGCTCGTATAATTTCACTTTGTCCAATCTTTTTACACAGAAGACTGTTTTAACCTGGATACAGCTGGCATATTTTCGTGTAATATTTGCCAAATTATACATTATTCTAAGCATAATTACAGTTTCTTCGAAAACAGGGAAAATATAGTACATATGTATAATATTATCGCTGTTATCGCCAGTTCAAAAGGCGGTTTACTGAATGTTAAACTTTGTACCTCTTTTGACACAACTCGTCTGGATTTCCTTTGACAGGACAATATGTCTTATAGCCCTTTTCTCACAATATCTGCGAAATGTAAACTTCCCTTGCCCCGTCAAAGTGAAAGAGGGAAGATTCAAGATGAGTGGCATCCCAGTGTTCAAGTTATTTCCGGTAAGTTTTGGAAATATATTTCAAGCGAATGTTACTTGTTTATACCGCAGCGCAGATGAAATGCTTTGACCCAAGCATAAGACTCAGAGGCATATGTCCAGTGAAACAGGTGAAAGGTGAACGTCAGTAGTAGTGTCTACTGAAAAATAGTCATATTTTCCAGGGAGGTAACTCTTGATTTCCCTGAAGCATCCGACAGGGGGCGCCACCAGCTCAAGGTTATAGATTGCATCAGCATTGGCTGGGTGTCAAGTTTTGACCATTATAGTTCTTGCAAGCTTTGACCTTGTATTCCTCCTCGGTGATGCGGTCATGTCTGGCGGTGATGCGGTCACGGGAGAAAGCCTCGGCGGAGAAGTAGTCCCCAGAATTCAAATACGCTGCATGGTCCGATTGGGTCGTATGAGGTATCAATGTGAAGCATTTGTGAAGGCGCATCTGATGGGCTGGGTGTGGGCTTGAAATATCGTCATTCTGCGCATGCGCGGTAGACAAAAGGTATGGAAATAGACGTTTTGGTCTCTAGGGAGCACCTAATGGTCCGATTGGGTCGAGTGAGGTATGAATGTGAAGCCTATGTGAGGGGGCATCCGATGGGATGGGTGTGGGGTTGGAATATCGTCATTCTGCGCATGCGCGGTAGACCAAGTGTATGGAAATAGACGTTTTGGGATCTAGGGGAGCCCCTAATGGGCCGATAGAGTCGTATGAGGTATCACTGTGAAGCCCATGTGAGGGGGCATCCGTCTGGACTAGTGGCTCGGGTGTTGTCAACACTCTGCGCATGCGCAAACAGGGAATTGTGGGAAAAGGGTATGGAAATAGACGTTTTGGGGTCTGGGTGGGCCACTCGTAGTCCTATGGAGTCGTATGGTGTATCCATGTGAAGCATTCGTAAAGGAGCATCCACCTGGACTAGTGTCTCGGCCGTGGTCAACATTCTGCGCATGTGCAGACACGGAATTGCGGTGAAAGGGCATTGGAATTGATATTTTAGGGTCTAGGTGAGTCCCTCCTGGGACGATGGGGTCGAGTGAGGTATCGTTGTGAAGGATACGTTAGGGGGCATCCACCTGGACTAGTATGACGTGGAACTGACGTCATTCCGCGTATGCGCAGGAGACACAGTGTATGGAAATAGACGTTTTGGGGTCGAGGTGGGTCCCTAGTGGTCCAATGGAGTTGAGTGAGATATCAATGTCAAGCAATCGAGAGGGAGCATTCGCCTGGACTAGTGTGTCGTCCGTGTTCCACATTCTGCGCATGCGCAGACAGGGAATTGTGGGAAAAGGGTATGGAAATAGACGTCGACATGGGCCACTATTGGTCCTATGGAGTCGTATGAGGTATCAATGTGAAGCATCCGTGAAGGAGCTTCCGATGGGGTGGGTAAGACGTGGAACTGACGTCATTCTGCGCATGCGCAGTAGACCAAGTGTATGGAAATAGACGTTTTCGGGTCTAGGTGGGCCACTATGGATGCGATGGAGTCGTATGAGATCTTATTTTGAAGCACCCATGAAGAGGCAGCCGTCTGGACTAGTGTGTCGTCTGTGATCAACATTCTGCGCATGCGCATAGGGAATTGTGGGAAAAGGGTATGGAAATAGACATTGTGGGGCCGACATGGGCCACTATGGGTCCGATGGAGTCGTATGAGGTCTGATTTTGAAGCTCTCATGAAGGAGCATCCGACTGGACTCATGGGTCGTCCGTGTTCAAGAGTCTGCGCATGCGCAGTCTGGTCGTAGTATAGAAATATACACATGGGAGTGTGTTTGGTGTACTAAACCCCATATGGGTCCATGGTTGAGGTTTGGTGGTGCGGGTTCTGCGCAAGTGGATGTGACGTCACTTCCGGTTTCACTAAAACTACCTCCGAACACAGAAGAGTTCCAAGTTTTCCTTAGCCTAGCGTTTATCCATTCTTCCGAAGCATGCATGTATAGAGGAGGGTCTCCGACAATATTACCATCTATTTCCCTATGTGAAATGGCCAGTGTTGAACCCTCAGTTTTTCACAGAACCGTATTGACACGAAAAAAACTTAATAAATATAATAAACTTAATCTATAGGTGTTGGACGTGTCCACTCGCCGTCTTCCTGGTCTTCACCCACACCTCGGACCTCACTTCACTCCACTCCACCTGCTCTTGTAACTTGTAACTTCTCGTCAACAATTTTGTGCGGGAATGCTCACTCTTAACCTAGACCAAGACATGTACTTGGTCTGTGGGCTGATTTCATTGGCTCTCTATTTTACTGCAGCGCTCTTGCATTGTTTTCTAGGCATTGATGGGTTATATTTGATCCCATCCTAGGCCACTGATTGGCTATTTTTCTCAACCCATTCATTGACTGAATCCCCACATGTCCCACATTGGGCATTCATGCTCACACAGAAAACACACAAGACAGATTTTTGAGATCTCATTTTTTTATCCAGTGAACAACAACAACGTGAGAACAACCACGTGAAAAAAGTGAAGCCCGGAACAGGGGACTTGACGTGAAAAATTTTAAGCCCAGAACGGGACTTGTACATTGAAATGAACGGCAGCCCAGTCATATACGAGTACATCTCGGTCCTCGGCCTTGGGGTACTCGTCAAACATGTGGACGATCGTCTGCATGGAATGTCCCCGACATCGATGGTACAGGTAAAACAAGCAATATTGTCCGCACACACTACTGGTCAGGCTTTGCAACGTTTTGGTATTCCAACACCACGTTTCTGTGCCTTGATCCATGAAGTCTGTCAAATCGGAATGGAGGGGTGGTAGGCCGTACGGGTCAAAGTATTCGCCCTGCTCTTCTGTCAAGTACACGGCCACCCAGTGTTGACCGGGTCGATCCATCGGGTCTGTATTCAGGACGTAAGCAGCAGGATACACACGGTCAAATGGGAACACGTCTCGGGCGAACACTCCTTGAAATACCATGCGTGTCCGTGAATCATTCTCCAGCACGGTTCGTATCTGGTCTGTATCCATGTTAGGTGGCAAAGTCACACAGGACGTTACGGCTTTTATCGATTTGAATAATGTTGTCAAACTCAGCGTAGCAAAGCACATTGATGGTTTTCGGTAAAAGTGTCCCGAAATGCAGTTCCAAGCGTAAGTTACCTTTCTTGACGAGACTCAGTTGATGTTCGTTGTCTAAGGTGGGAGTCAGATCGAAACAGAACAATGTGTGTCCTTTGCCGAAATCGTCTCGTCTGATCATATTTCCCTCGTCTTGGTTGATTTGGCCAGTAGCTGTGAAGAGGTTCAGATAGCTCCGGATGTAATTGGCCGTTCCGAAGTTAGGTTGTAAAGGCCGTGCCGGTACCTGTAGGCCATCCACATGCAGGGCCACGAAATTGATGTTGAACCCTTTTAGGTTGAATGGATTCCTCGAGAGAGTCCCATTATAACTGACGTTCTCCACACAGGCTAGGGTTAAACGCTTGGGGAAATCCCCCAGGAACAGGTTTTCTTGACTGACAATCATATTCCCTTTAGGGACGGAAAAGACCTTGGTCTGTACTCGTCGAATCGGGTACTGGGCTGGGATTTTTTCTCAAAGGCTCTCATGTGCCCCAACTGTACACCTGGGCTCGGTTTCACTTTGCGTACAAACAGACTGGCCTCTTGGATGACAATGTTATACTCGAGGTCCTCACTCGGGGCCATCAAGGCAAACGCAGGCGTTGCGCGCACAAGTCGTATTTTGACAGGTACTCCATTCAAGAGGTATCGGTCCTGCATGAATAAGTCCGCATGCAGACGTCCCATCATATCGACCGATTGACTCTCTGCTGTGAAATCCACTCTCTCCGTATAGCCGTCATTATCAGGACTCGCTTCCATCTTGCCTGGGGTATCTCGGTAGAACAACGGGGCTGTCAAATACGACTTTTTAGCGTCACGCCCGTAGGATAACTGTTTCGATGTAGGCTCGGTACGGGTACGTGTTCGTTGAGGCGCTCACCAGTTTATCGCTGAGGGCTATATCCACTGGCTGGAATAGCAAATGAAGCCAGAGATTCACTGGACCCACGGGTGCATCTGCTTTGAGGACAGACCCATCTTTATTGGTGATTTTAGCTTTCACATAGAGGTACGTATGGGCTAAATCCAGGTAGGTCGTATCTGCGTTGGTGATGGTGAATTCAATGGGGCCTGTGGCTGTAATATTGGAAAGGGGGAGATGTTCCACCCATTGACCCTCTTCGGCACTGGTCTGAGTAGGTGGGACGGTCCATAAATCAAATTCACTGTTGGTAGAAGGACGCGACTCGGCGTGGATGAAAGCCAAGTTTAAGAAAAGATATCCTGGGTCTTCGATGTGTCTCGTCGCTGGGTCGGCCGTCGACTGGTGCGTGGTCTCGGTGGTGCAGGTCTTTTATTCCCTACGGTGCGTTGTGCTTTGGCGACCAAGACGCCTCCTGCTTCTTTGGCTCGGCGTTTCATGGTTCTTTGGGTGCCGCACTGCCCAAGACATCACCCGCGAGTTGCAGTCCACTGCGTACCGCTTGTTTGACGATGGCTTCGACCCCACGCGTCACCAAGGGAAGGAACGTTTTGACGATGCTCCCGAGTCTGTTCCCCAGCCCATATCTTCGTTGCATGCGTGTACCTGCAACGACCGGAAAGCTACCCCCGGCCTGTTGGGCATAATAGTCCATATAGCTGCTTGCATCGCACTCGTAAGGCACCTTTATTATGCAAATTGAACCGCTCGGACTTGACAGAAATGAAGTGTCAGCACCACTTTCCCACGCTCAAATGCGATCGGTTGACCGGTGTCGTCTCTTATATCGATGACGATGGAGCTAATATCGGTCAGACTGACGGGTAGATAAACGATGTGCCTGAAACTATGGGTCACTTCAGCTCCATACTTGCCTTTCACCGGGCAGACGCGTCCTAGAGGTACGTTGCTGTCTTCGACAATGTGTGCATCGACCACGTCTGAGTAGATGTACAGGCCATACATACCACCACGCATGTCCATCGGGATGTGGCCTGTTTCGCCGGTGGGGCCAGCGTACCCCTGTAGATCGAAACCCATCATTTGCTGTAGGGTAGGACTGATTTCGACACTAACGTTGGGGTTGAGAGTGAGACTGGCCTCGTCGTTGTGTGCGTTGTAATCGAAGTCCACATGATTTTTGAAGGGGAAAGTTTTTATGGGTTGTGAAGTATTCGTGACGTCCCGTAGAGACTTATAATGCATCTTACTTCTCAGCCCACCCACGAACTCTTTGGGAGTATCGTATTGGCCTTCGGGTAGGGTGAGTCGGATTTCTTGTCCTTCGTAGGTCACCTCGTACCACACTTCACCACCTCGCACGTTGTACCATGAGTAAGTGTATTGGATATCCACGAGTCGACATTCCCAGCGTCCAGGAAAATGCAACGGTTGCGGTAACTGGGTCACGTACTTGGTCAAGGTGTTGTCAGGAAACACATCAGCCGAGCTGTTACTGGGTAGGGTGAGGTAAAACATGACGACTGAGCTTTCCTGCTGCTGCTGTTGGTTTTAATACTTCTCCCAGCCCTTGGGCGCTAATCGTCGTATCCACGAGCCCACATTCCCAGCGTCCAGGTAAATTGAATTGAATTGAAATTTATTCACCAAAATATACATCAAAGTAGTGGATACCAATGGCTGAAATGCTGAATTTAAAAAAAAATATATATGTCAGTAATAATTAGCCTGAAAATACAATTTGGCGGGAATAAAACCCAAAAGGGCTTGTTCTATCCCAATAACGTCTTAAATGGCATCGGTAGAAATATGAGAAAAACATATGGCTGAAGAATAAATGCAACGGTTGCGGTAACTGGGTCACGTACTTGGTGAAGGTGTTGTCTAGAAACACATCAGCCGAGCTGTTACTGGGTAGGGTGAGGTAAAACATGACGACTGAGCTTTCCTGCTGCTGCTGTTGGTTTTAATACTCCTCCCAGCCCTTGGGCGCTAATCGTCGTGACGGTCGCGGTGACTTAGATCTTGTTGGTTGCAGGGGGTAGCGTGGTAAAAGGGGTGAAAAAGTAGGTGCCCGCCGTGGTGGTGTTTTGCGGGGAGACTCCGGTTCCCACTCGGACCACCTGATTCTGTACCAGTAGTTCACCTTTATCATTCCAAGTCATATTAGCATGTAATACCAGGCCAGCTTGTTTCTTGAACGATGCAGGTACACTCTTCAGGACTTCGTCTTCGACCCACTGTGGGGCTGTGGGTGGTACCCCTGGTAATGGTGGCTGTTGGGGCGGTGCTGAGGTTGGTGGTGGTGGTGGTGGTGATGCTGCTGGGGTAGAGAGGGTTTTGTATTGGTCCATGAACGTCATGTACCGCTGAAGCGTTTCATTGTACTGTTGTATTTTCTCACTGTGGCTTAACCCCGGCCGTTGTAAGATCTGAACATCTCTTCATCGAGTGTGTTTATCGTCTTCACCGTAGAGGGTACGGTGATTGGAGGTTTTGAAGGAGCCGAGGTTCGACGAGGACCATTTTTTTCGTGTGGTTCATTGTCGGCCGAACAGTCCACCCAATACTGGACCCAACACGGAAGCCGCCAACGGTGCTAAATTGGCCCCGAGAAAGCCGCCTTTCTGTAACACCTTTTTCTTTTGCGTTTGAGAGACTCGCTTCTGGACTAAGGTTCGCAGACCTGTCTTATGCTTGGCCAACTTCGCCTTCTGAGCCGGAGTCAGTGGTACGTTGCCTTTTAACCCTATCTGGCCTGGGCGATTTGGGGTGTATCGCAGCCTGGGGGGGGCGGAAAGTGCCCCCCTATATATTTTCGCTATCACTAAGGCTAGAGGGCTGAAACTTACCACACTATATCTTTGGGTCAAGCTCTACCAGAAAATGTTAAAAAATCCAAGATGGCCGCCATGATGACGTCACTGTGACGTCATTTTCAAAAAGAGCATTTTTGGACGATTTTCGGTCAAAATCGTCGATTTTTTTTATTTTTGTTTTTTCTTCGCAAAAACTGAATGATAAATTAGTAAATAATAGTCTGATATGAAATAAGATAAGTTTTAGCCACTTTTCGTAGATAAAAGCTAAAATTTTGAAGAAATATGATGAAAGCATAACTTTTTCTGGTACCTCACATGGCCGCCATTTTGAATTTACCCATGATCCTCTGCTCGTGGGGTTATGCAAATAGGCTCACAATGACCCCAATACGATGCCCTATAATGTCACGGATGTTTCAGCTCTCCATTTTTAGGCGTTTCGGAGATATCGCAGAAAGTTTGGTAGGAGGGCATTTTGGCCTCCCCTTCCCCAGGCCTGGTAGGGTTAATGGGGGAAGGGAGGGAGGGGGAACAAATCAGGTGGTGTTTTTTGGTGAGGCTAAGACATATGTTTCAGAAAAATGCATCGAATCGCGTTGAATCAACTTGTTGAATTTTTGCGTAATTTTTGAAGAAATATGGCGAAAACATCACTTTTCTTGTACCCCCACATGGCCGCCATTTTGAATTTACCCATGATCCTTTGCTCGGGGTGTCATGCAAATAGGCTCAACATGACCCCAATATGATAATAGAAAAAGTCACGGAGTTTCAGCTCTCGATTTTTTGTCGTTCCGGAGATAAAAGCAAAAAACCAACAGAGGGGGGGCGGAAAGTGCCCCCCCCAGGCCAGGTAGGGTTAAGATATTGAGTCCAATCTCACACAGACAGTACACGAGAGCAGGATCTGCGTACAATGGTTCGAACCAACTCGGGTGGGGCCGTCTTCAATACATGGAGCGTCGGAGCATGCTTCCGTACTCGAGCAGACATCATGTACAACTGATGCTAGAACCCACAACCCTGCCCTTTTTATCTACCGACCTCGTGAATATTGAACAGAGACAAAAGTCAACCATGATGTTGTATTAATTCTTTTATTATCCCCGACATCAAACACACACCCCAGCTGCGGGGAAACCACTGTGGGCGTGTTTACATTATTTTTGCATGTACACGTGGTGGGTCTCTCCGGGAAAGATACCGGTCCGTAGTCGAAGGTGGTCGGCGGTGGCTTGCTTTAGGTCGAAGAGCATATACCCGTGCTGAGGGGTTGTCGCATCTTTGGTACCGTTGTCGATGGGCGTTCACTGTGAGTGATGAAATTCGGTGGGTTTTCAGATGTAGTGGGTGCACTTGGTGTAGGTGTTGAGTCTATACTCGGTGTAGCCTGTACACGTGATGTGGTGGTGATGATTGGGCTCGTTTAGGTCACGGGGTTGACTGGTGCTATCTGTAGACTGGTTTGACTGGCGGCTGGTGGTTGTGTCTTTGGTGGGATGAGTAGAGTGCTGAGATAGGCTACGTCGTAAAACACTCCTCCGTACAACACACTCAGCAGGGTTAGTAATATCACTACAAAGCCCACTTGTGCTTTGCGCGTTTTGGGAGACGCTGTGTTCAGAGACGATTGCACTGTGTTCATGGTCGAACGTGGAATGAAGGATGATGGGGGTGGTGTCTGGTTTTATAGTCGTTTCACCTGGTTGGCCGCGACCCATGAATTGAAGGAACTGGGCCAGCCTTGCCATTTGACGAAATAAAATTGGATGCCACGTCGACGTTCGGTTTTTAGGATGCGTTCCACCGTGTAGTAGTCTTGCTTTGTTTTTACAACAGGTTGTAATTCCCGCTCGTAAAACGTCCCTAGCAACGGTTCTCCTTGAAGATCTTCCAGTTCATAGACTCGCCGCTGTCGAAGTAGGCGCCGTTTAATCAGGAAGTGCTCATCGCTCCAGTTGGGCAAATAACTTTTCTCGAACTTGCCCTTGACTTTACTGATCCGTACAGGGTCCCCGACCTTGAACTCCTTCTTCGGCATACGCTGCGATTGTATGGGGTACAAGACACGCCGGACTTGGGCTTCATTGCGTTGGGTCACAGTAATGGGGGCTCTCTGTATACTCCGGTGATAGGCTCGATTGTAACCACTGACAAGTTTCGGGAGAACATCGATGTACCGCCTTGTATTCTTATAGGTGAAATATTTATACATGCGAACTTTGAAAGTCCTGTTGAACCTTTCCACAACATAAGCCTTGGTCTCGTTGTAGGTGTGAACGAAGAAGACCTTCTGTTTCTTGAGAAAGGCTTGGAACGGTCTGTTGAGGAATTCCGTGCCTTCGTCGGTTTGCAAATACAAGGGTTTGCGTCCGGTCTTGAAGATGTCCTTGAACGCCGCTATGAGATTCGCCCCCGTTTTCGTCCGGATGGGTACCACCCACGCACACTTTGACAGGATATCGATGCACGTCAAGATATACCGATTCCCATCGTTGTGTTTGGCAAAGGCGCTCATATCGACCAAATCCGCTTGACATTGGGCATCTAGTCCTCCCACGATGACCCGGTTCCGTGTAAGGTACAGGTGTCTTGTTTTTTTAACCAATCTCGGACTTGGTCCCGTTGTATCCCCTGGGGTTTGGCCGCTCGATAGAGAGCAGACAATGCACTATAGGCCGCCGGACTGTCGGGACTGTAGTATAAGTTATCCAACACATTCTCCCAGCGCTTCATGGTGACAAAATGGTAATGGACCCGGGGAGTATGGTTTATTTATAACGAAGTCTGATGTTCGGGTTCTACCACCGTTGTATATATCCTAGGTTGACTGAGTGTAGCCTGATAATCAATGGCATCGTCGTCTGGTTCATTGCTAGAAATTTGTTCATTGGGTTCAGCCAGCGCGTCTTCTATAGCACGAAACCACCCCAACTGAACAGCTGATCGCTCGCCCGGTGTAAACAGCTGGTCCACAATAGGCACCACTTTCTCCAAGGCCGTCCAAAGATCGGTGTCTAGGGTGAAGCTTTGCGTAGGATTGTGGTAACGCCCCGCACTGGCAAAGAAGGGTCCACGGTATACGTAGTTGGCGTTCTCGATGTGGATGAGGTCTCCGTCGAGTTCACCGCTCAACACCCGTTTAAATTTGGTCCAGCCATCACGGTGTAGGGTAACTGAAGTCGATACGGTCCTAGGGTCCGACCAGCAAACTTGACGGTCCCCCACGATGCTGACTTTACCCTCATAGACGTATAACCCCACCTCAGGGGTGAGGGGAAGAACGGCTCGTAGGACCGGTGACATGGTTGACGGAATGCCGAATGACTCACACGCTGACTGTCTCGTATTTATGGTGAAGTCCCACTGTCATTACCACAGCGTTAGGGTCAATAGGGCAAAAACCATGACGAGGCCAACGAGCCGTCGGTGGTTCCGGCGTGAGCGCTCGTGGTCCATAGCCCGGGCATCAAGGATGGCTGTCATAGTCCAGTAGTGGTGGGTGATAGCGCACCCCTCCATCGAGTCCACTCTGTTGAGGACCGCTTCTGTGAACTCTTAGGATCTGGCGTCGCCCCTCGTTGTCGTCGCCATTTGCTAACATGGATTGAACCACTGTTGGGTAACCTGTGAGTGAATGCTGTAAAATGCGAGCCGCATAGGGATAGGTGTCCGTCATGGCTCTGCAACCGTAAGAATGGAGATGTGGGATCCAGAGCAGTGTGTTTTATAGACCCTGTCAAACATGCGCGCGCCTATACGTAGCTCTACGGGATACATGCATTCCATACATGCGGTGGAAAACTCGGATGTTGAAAGTCATGCATTAGGTCTAAAGAAAAATTGGAACTCTTCTGTGTTCGGAGGTAGTTTTAGTGAAACCGGAAGTGACGTCACACCCGCTTGCGCAAAACCCGCACCACCAAACCTCAACCATGGACCCATATGGGGTTTAGTACACCAAACTCACGCCCATGTGTATATTTCTATACTACGACCAGACTGCGCATGCGCAGACTCTTGAACATGGACGAACCAGTCCAGTCGGATGCTCCTTCACGAGAGCTTCAAAATAAGACCTCATACGACTCCATCGGACCCATAGTGGCCCATGTCGGCCCCACAATGTCTATTTCCATACGCTTTTCCCACAATTCCCTGTGCGCATGCGCAGAATGTTGAACACGGACAACCCACTAGTCCAGCCGGCTACCCCTTCACGAGAGCTTCAAAATAAGACCTCATAGGACTCCATCGGACACATAGTGGCCCACCTAGACCCGAAAACGTCTATTTCCATACACTTGGTCTACTGCGCATGCGCAGAATAACGTCAGTTCCACGTCTTACCCATCCCGTCGGAAGCTCCTTCCCGAATGCTTCACATTGATACCTCATACGACTCCATAGGTCCAATAGTGGCCCATGTCGACCCCAAAACGTCTTTCCACCCCACCCCATCGGCCCACTCGACCCCATCGGCCCACGAGGGACTCACCTAGACCCTAAAATATCCATTCCAATGCCCTTTCTCCACACTTCCGTGTCTGCGCATGCGCGGAATGTTGACCACGGCCGAGACACTAGTCCAGGTGGATGCTCCTTTACGAATGCTTCACATGGATACATCATACGACTCCATAGGACCACTAGTGGACCACCCAGACCCCAAAACGTCTATTTCCATACCCTTTTCCCACAATTCCCTGTTAGCGCATGCGTAGAGTGTTGACAACGCCCGAGCCACTAGTCCAGACGGATGCCCCCTCACATAGGCTTCACAGTGATACCTCATACGACTCTATCGGCTCATTAGGGGCTCCCCTGGATCCCAAAACGTCTAATTCCATACCCTTGGTCTACCGCGCATGCGCAGAATGACGATATTCCAACCCCACACCCAGCCCATCAGATGCGAGTTGTCACAGCGAAACAGCTCACCAATTACCAGTATACGAGTTGTCAGAGCATTTCCATCATAGCTCTAGATTTGTATCTAATACCGCTTATGCCGGTGCTAGGGGTCGTGTGGTCATATCATCCAAGTTGCCACATGAACGGGTACAATAAAAGCGTACCTGAGATACAACACATATCACGAATCGTTAGATTCTTGGTATGTGCTTTAGAATAGGTTAACCAGAAGACTATTCTGTGAAGTCATGTGACGCAGTCAGTATGTCGGCACCTCTTCCCACTACCCTTATATGTGTTGTAATTCACAAATGCTTCACATTGATACCTCATACGACCCAATCGGACCATGCAGCGTATTTGAATTCTGGGAACTACTTTTTCTCCGCGGAGGCTTTCTCCCGTGACCGCATTACCGCCAGACATGACCGCATCACCGTGGAGGAATGCTGATGCAATGTATAACCTTGAGCTGGTGGCGCCCCCTGTCGGATGCTTCAGGGAAATCAAGAGTTACCTCTCTGGAAAATATGACCTTTTTTCAGTAGACACTACTACTAACGTCATCATCAAACTGGGGGGTAACCCAATTAATAAATAAGATATGGCAATACCCTGACTCGGGTAGAAATCACCGTATCTGTTTCAAACGGTGAGCAGAATATATGTGCTAAATACGCATAAATCATTTTAATCGTTGTGTGTCAGCATTTTTATCAATGAAATGCAGTATACGGCAGCCATTTTTAGTTTATAGGGGTGAAAGAATAGAAGTGTACAGTTTGGCAAATATTTTTTCCGTTAGCACATGTGCCCACAATTTATCTTTAGAGAGTTATTTCCCAACTTATCATGAGATAGGAGTACCATATCCAATTTGTTCAATTAAATCGTACTCCGTGGCGGTCATTTGGTAGTTTAGTACATTTAGGTTTGAAAATACAGATCGGCAAATTTTTGTCTGTGCTGTATTTAGCAAAGCCTAAATACATAGAATTATCTTTAGAAAGTTGTTTACCAATCTCTAATTCGAGATGCCAATAACAACAACTTATTCAATTTGTGGAATCGAACCAAACTATATAACGGACATTTTGTTATAAATACATGGGTAAAATGTTAGAAATACAGTCTGGCAAACAACATTATTTTTGTACTCACCAGCCTTGGATTATCTTTAAAAAGTTATCAACTTATATCGGGAAATCCTTACATTGAGCCCGTTTTCCATATCGGATTTTTGTAATTGAAATATAATATATGGTGGACATTTTTTTCCTTCAGATTTAGGGGTGAACGAATAGAGTTCCAGCTTGGCAAACAAGTTTTCTGTATCAGTTTTCAGCATCCTCACATTATGATAAAAAAAAGCGCTTGCCAAATTTAAACAAGAAATGCCTACAGGAATATTTTTCTCAATTCAGGACCAGTTTAATTTGGAAATATCTTATACCTATCTAAATTAAATGTGCTAACTTTTACTGAACCTTTGTTTTGGTATGAAAACGAAAACGCGCGAGACCGCTCGCGCGAGGTCGACACAAGACGGCTTGGCGAGAGCGCTCTGCTTTTTAAACGTACAACTCCTGTGCGAGACCGCTCAGCGATAGAGGGTCGACACGTTCCAATTTGGTGGCAGCTGTGGCATGAAGGAAACATCTACAGGAAGGATATAGCTGGATGACGAAGCCTGGGATTGACAGGAAAGGATACTCCTGAACTTGGCTGAAGTTATGTATCGTCGTTGGGGCGGTTAAACGAATTCCTTAGACACCAGACTGAACCGGAGGAAGTGGCAAGGGCGGTGCAGTGCAACCAGTCTAAAGAGATGTCAGCCAGTAAAGATGCCGATGACCAGATAGAACTCCAGGTGATGAGGGAAGAGCTACATCAGATAAAGGCACGATAACAAAGCTACGATAACAGAGCTTCATCGAATCTTTCTCTGCCTCAACGACGATGTTCGCCTCCAAGAATGAAGTGGACGGGATGGCTGGTGTAGCAATGCCATGTAGAGAAAATTCAGCAACCATTGGAGAGCCGAACAGCACACCGGAGACAACGTGTACAGGCGAAAATGTACACAAGCATATGAATACGATATCGACAGAATAATACACCTAATCCACTTTGGTCATTGCTCTGAAGTGGAGAAATGGACAGATACACAAAAGGAGCAGCATGTTGCCATATCGCTACGTGGGCCAGTCCAGCATATCTTGACCAACCTGAAATCTAGACAAGGAGAGATTGAGTTTGGTCGGTTGAAAGATGCTCTCGAGAGGAGATTCACCCAACCAAACTGATTTGTACAAATCTCAACTGAAGGTCAGAAGGCTGCATGATTGCCCAAACTCAGTCAAGGTTTGATAAGAATGTCTCGATTGGCTTATCCTGACGCCGTAGACAGACTGCAGGATACCTTAACGAAGAATTAGTTCTTGTATGCACTGGAAGATGAGATCCGATTCAAGGCGTCACAGTCTCACCCGAAGACGCCGGAGAAAGCTGTCCTGGCCTCGGTAGAAGTGGCAGCAGCAGACAGCCAGATCAGCTGCCGATCCGACGAAGGATGTTAAAGACGAATTAGCTGATGGACCAGAGATAGATGACATGCGGAAAGAACTGGTGAGGCTGATCGCCGATGTGATGCAGAGAACCAAGCCAGGGGACATCCAATTCTGGACTGAGTACCGTGAATTGACTTAGACGGGACTGATTCTAAAATCCTGATCCTTATGCTAATTTGATGAATAATTTGCTGATTTGCTGCCGAAAACTGAAATAGATCTCATGGACTGAAGAACACTGAATGTTGAAGATGTAAATAACCCTTCATTTATTGAACTGTAATTTGCAATGAACTATTTCAAAGATGTCAATATCCCTCCATTGTTTCCAATTGTTTTTGTGAGAGCCCAGCCGGGCGCTGTGGTCTGAGAGGTTGTGGTAATGTAACAGATCTGCCGATTGACATGTACAGATATGTCTGTCGTCTGCCATCAGACATGACTGATAAACTAGCGAAATAATTTGTAAACGAACTCACCTACAATGGGAGAGAATCCGGACTACCGTGTGAGTGATCGGCAGTCAAAATACACTTCCTGGAATGGACTCAAGACAGAGGCTGCCCCTCGAAATCCGATATTCGACGGGCCCTTACTGACGTTTGTGGACGCAGCCATGTTGTCCTTGGCTACGCCACGGAGTTTACTGACGTAACCCGATGGTGTTGGGACGTCAACCGATGTGCGCTGTATTGTGATTGGTTGAAAAATGGGTTTGACTCGGAATTGCCGAAGTGGAACCGAACTTCCCGAATTGGTGGCAAACTTGCCGAAGTAGTGCCGAATCGGGAGTGCCGAATCTGTCGAGGGCCGGGAATAGCCGCATCTGCCCTTAGGGGCGACGAACTTGCCGACATTGCCAAAGCTGCCGAGTTGCCGGAGATTGCCGAATCTGCCGAGGACCGGCGATAGCCGAACCCGCCAAATGGAGACGAACCCACGGGGGTTGCTGTTCCTGTCGAAGATCACAAGAGATACCGAGAGCTACGGAGAGGTGCCGATGTCGCCTGGAAGTACCAAGCCCCAGTATCACTGAACTGTAGGAGTTGATTTGACCGGCTGTGGAGAAACGGAGCTCCCAGAAAGTCGTACTGACAAGCTGGGACTATAAACCACGCGTACAGACGCGTAGCACTCGTATTTTCATTATTCATATTTGTAAATATCTTCTACCTATCTGTAATTTGTAAATATCTTCTACCTAGTATCTGTATTAAATGTCTAACTTTTATTGAATCATTGTTTTGGTCTGTTCATAGTCATCCGGCCATTTAATATCGTCATAGTGCCGAAGGTTAAACCTGACATTGCCATCCAGAACGAAACTGAGCGGCACCGCTCGGGTTGGGTCGACACAGGCGATCGCTCAATTTCACAGACACAGGACTGCTGAGCGAGACCGGTGAGCGAGACCGGTGAGCGAGACCACTGAGCGAGACCGCCCAGCGATCGCTGTTATTATCACTATTTCAAGCTCCATCTGCAATGTGTGTTTCCCATCGCCCGTGTAAAGATTGTGTACGGTGATTATTCATCGATAATTTGTCTGTCAACAAATTAGACTGTCAAGGCGCGTTTATAGGTATAAAAGTGGTATAATAAGTATCTAAGAAACCTCTGAATGTGCTCCAGATCACGGGACTGGAGTTCAGATTTTTTCTGGGGGGGGGGAGGGTAACCATCCTCCTACGCTACCGATCTCTCAATGCACGTACAGTTGGTCGATGGCGGTTGGTAGTTACAATAATATTGTTCTTGAGTATAACCCTACTTACAATTAGAGGGAGGTGTTCTGCTGTATTCGGCAACTAAGATTAGCTGCACGAACGGCTGTGTGATCCGCTGTATGCAGCGGGAGCGAGAGAACGTGGCTACGTCTGTTGTAATTATCTCCCTTTTGTGTATATTCTATGGCGATGTGGAATATGCAGTTTCAGCGGGCAATATACACACACGTGACAGGCGCATATGCAGTTGTATCTCATTACAATTTATATAGGGTCGCACTCTAATAAATATAATAATCGTCTTTACTAGACAGTACAGAAGCAGCTTAGGGCGTGGATGGTTATGGTAATCGGTTTTAAATATTATACAAGTTTTTTTGTGGGAAGAATGTTCAGATCTTTAATATTGCAAGGGAGGGGGGGTTGTAAAATTTCTCAACTCCATTCCTGTGTATTTGTTGTATTTGTATTTGTACATAACTCGAAATACGTTGAAGGTTAAAATGTTCTATATTGCGGTACTAGGTTATACTGGCAATGTTGTTGGCGTGGCTAGTTTGTTTCGTTCTCACGAAGACCGACGTTCTCTCCTCCGCCCCTGGAGAATGGGGCTATGATGCACGGACAGACAATCGTATCTACGTCATCGACAAAGCGGCCTGGTTCAGATTCCCCTATCCAGGTTAGTCTATATTCTGATAGAGTAATGTGTTATCGGCAATCTGATTAGAACCAGATCTGCAATGACCGCTTGAGGGCTTGCATCCCACTCCTATAGATCATCCATTTTCAAACGTTTGTTTTTCGAGAAGTTCCACATTTTCCATGGGATTGCTAAATCAACCAATTATCGGTGCCTCAGTTTTCAAAATTTGGCCCAGATCTTTTTCTGTGGAATATGTACATGTATGTGTTTTCAATTGAACAAAATTAAATGAAATGAGATTGCCACACTTTGAAAATTAATATCTCTGCAACCAGAACAGCATATAGAAAACTGAAGCACTTCTTTTGTCTTTACATAGATCAGAATGACCATGTCAAATTTCAAATTTCCACGATCAATATTTTTCGGTTTACCTTTTAAAACGGAAGATTTGGGCATAACACAGATTGTGATGACCCCTACAGTACAGGTGTAACACAAGTATCAATTGCCAGCTTAGAGAGTCTCCACTCAAGCAGGAGAAAATGTTGACAGTACTAAGAATGTGAAGGCTAAAATAGGCTGCTTATTTCTTTTGTCAAAAATTGTAGAAAATCTACCCGTATTGAAATTATAATTATTCCATTTTAACCCTACCTAGCCGAGGGGGGGGGGGGCACTTTCCGCCCCCTACCCCCCTGTTGGGTTTTTTCTCCTATCTCGGGAACGACATAAAATTGAGAGCTTAAACTTCGCAACGTTTCAGATTATCATACTGGAGTCATTTTGAGCCTATTTGCATGATCCACCGAGCAGAGAATCATGGGTAAATTCAAAATGGCGCCCATGTGGGGTATCAGAAAAGTGGCATTTTCGTCATATTTCTTCAAAATTTTTGTTTTTCTGTATGGAAAAGTGGGTAAAATCTATTTTACTTGATATCAGATTACTATTTACTAATTTATCATGCAGTACTTGCGAAGAAAAACAAAAATAAAAAATTCGGAAATTCTGACCAAAAAAATGATCCAAAAATGCTCTTTTGAAGATGACGTCATAGTGACGTCATCTGGCCCCTAATTGTTTTTCTTACCCCTTGAGCTAGGGGGGTGAAACTTACCACACTATATCCTTGGGTCAAGCTCGACAAGAAAATGTAAAAGAATCTAAGATGGCCGCATCGATGACGTCACAGTGACGTCATTTTCAAAAACGGCATTTTTTGGTAGATTTTTCGGTCAGATTATCCGATTTTTTTATTTATGCAATTTCTCCGCAAAAACTGCATGATAAATTAGTAAATATTAATGTGATGTGAAATAAAATAGTTTTTGTCCACTTTTCATCGCGGAAAAGTAGAAATTTTGAAGAAATATGACGAAAAAAATCACTTTTCTGGTAGCAAACATGGTCGCCATTTTGAATTTGCCCATGATCCTCTGCTCGGGGGGTCATGCAAATAGACTTAAAATGGCCCCAATATGATAAACTATAAAGTCACGGAGTTTCAGCTGTCCATCTGCTGTCGTTTCGGCGATAGCGCAGAAAGTTCGGTAGTGGGGGAGGCCATTTTGCCCCCCCCCCCAAACTCTCCCAGGCCAGGTAGGGTTAAAACATTCGCCAGTTCTACAACAGTTAACTCACACATATGCATTAACGGATAATTTTTTCTCGTTATCAGCCCGTTCTTAACAAGATCCGTTATATTCTTCTCCGGTTTTAGCACTTGCTGGCCTCTACCTCGTTCCAAACGGAAAACGTTGAAACAATAAAAGAAAGCGCAGTTTTTGACGCTGTAACAGGCGAAGAATGAAACGGATGTTGTCGAAATTGGATTATTTACGAAGAGAAATTATTTAAGGATTGACTGTGATCTTTTTTACGTTCAGTTGGGGTATGAACTTAAAAACCGCTGTGCAAACTGTATGATTAGCGGATGATACAAAGTTTGCACAGCGGCTTTTAAGTTCATACCCCAATGAACGTAAAAAAAATCCTTATAATTATCCTTATATCCTTATAATTAAATTAATCAAGCAAAATTAATCCAATAGAGAAGAAATTGAATGTGAAACGAACGAATTCTTCGGTTTAATTCTTGTAACAGTACAAAACACTGCGCGTATAAATACAGTCAATATACTTCGTAACTCCTAGCAACGTCTCAGTGCACGCGCACCTCACTCGGTCGGCCTAGCGCGGTTCAAACAGTTTTCAGTTTGACAGTTTGTTGCACATTGTGTATGGACACATTGGAGGGAAACTTCTCAGTTATGGATAATTATTTAGGTCGAGAAACCTGAAACACACAAGAAATTCTGCGAAGGAAGAATGAGATATGAAACCATGCAGAAGAGGAGAAATTGCTCGAGTTGAGTTGGCCTTGCCGGAAATATTCCATTCAGACCCGACTGACCAGCCGACTGGGCGATACATTTTCTTGCTGTTTTACCGCGCCCCGGGTAGGCATACGGAGGACGATTTCACTGATCAATGTGTTGTTCTGAGCTGGAGAACATTCTCTGTCGCAGTTTATAACGGTACTTTCTTCCTTCGGTGTCCGCGCAGATCAATAATGTGACGAAACTCTGCATCATTCATCGCCTGATGTACCCTTCACACGTGGACTGTGATCGAGGGAGTGTGCTGTGTTGTGTTCGAGCGGACACATAAATTTGTGTGATATCAGACAGAAAACGTGAAAATTGATATTCTTTCACAGATTTCGAAGTATACACAGTTCTGGTGAACCGATTGCAGCCTTTATGAACAGCGATTGAACGATGATGTTGCACTCGTAGGCCACCTAACAGGTTTTGTGGAATGAACATTCTGTAACACTCCCCCCCCCCATGACTGGAGGGATTTTATCGGACATCTGCAGTACGGAACGATATTTGTTGCATACATCCGCTATTTGTCAATTTTTGTGTTTGGTTTCGTGAGAGAGTACGACATATTCCCTTTGGTTTCCATCAGTGCAAAACTCCCCCGACCCCGACCCGCATCACAACAGTAAAAGCCGGTGGATGAAATTCCACTCCGCGGGAACGGTAGTAGTAGGGTCTCCGCATTCACAGTCGCATTGACCTCTTTGCACTTAAACGTGAGGTCACGGGGACATCACGTGATCGAGAGGTCAAGTGCACTATAGTTCCGGCAAAGATCACGTGACCTTTGGGGCATGTATTCCTCCGCGGTGATGCGATCATGTCTGGCGGTGATGTGGTCGCGGGAAAAAGCTTCCGCGGACAGAAAGTAGTCCCAAATACGCGTTTTCGTGAGAATCATCTGGAATGTTCGGCAATCTTCAGGGCCCCCTAATGGCCCGATTGGGTCGTATGAGGTATCAATGTGAAGCATTTGTGAATGCGTATCTGATGGGCTGGGAGTGGGGTTGAAATATCGTCATTCTGCGCGTGCGCGGTAGACAAAGGGTATGGAAATAGACGTTTTGGGGTCTAGATGGGCCACTAGTGGTCCTATGGAGTCGTATGAGGTACCAATGTGTGACATATGTGAGGGGGCATCCGACGGGGTGGGTGTGGCTTGGAATATCGTCATTTTGCGCATGCGCAGTAGACAAAGTGTATGCCAATAGACGTTTTGGGATCTAGGGGAGCTCCTAATGGACCGATGGAGTCGAGTGAGGTATCAATG
The DNA here is from genome assembly GCA_036873755.1 of Hanleya hanleyi. Classification (NCBI taxonomy): domain Eukaryota; kingdom Metazoa; phylum Mollusca; class Polyplacophora; order Lepidopleurida; family Hanleyidae; genus Hanleya; species Hanleya hanleyi. The sequence goes on along the minus strand of JAVTVY010012073.1, from coordinate 17,151 downwards.
TAAAGCAGTCGTGAGGGAGCATCTGCCTGGACTAGTGTGTGGTCCGTCTTCAACATTCGGCGCATGCGCAAACAGGGAATTGTGGGAAAGGTGTATGGAAATAGACGTTTTGGGAGCTAGGTGGGCCACTATGGGTCCGATTGGGTCGTATGGGATATCAATGTGAAGCACCCGTGAAGGAGCATTTACCGGGCTAAGTGTGACGTGGAACTGACGTCATTCTGCGCATGGCCAGTAGACAAAGTGTATGGAAATAGACGTTTTAGGATCTAGGTGAGCCCCTAATGGGCCGCTGGAGTCGTATAAGGTATCAATGTAAAGTAGTTGTGAAGGGGCAGCCGTCTGGACTAGTGTGGCGTCCGTGTTCAACATTCTGCGCATGCGCAGACAGGGAATTGTGGGAAAGGGCTATGGAAATAGACATTGTGGAGCCCACATAGGCCACTATGGGTCCGATGGACTCGTATGAGGTCTTATTTTGAAGCTCTCGTGAAGGAGCATCCATCTGGACTCATGGTTCGTCCGTGTTCAAGAGTCTGCGCATGTGCAGTCTGGTCGTAGTATAGAAATATACACATGGGAGTGTGTTTGGGGTACTAAACCCCTATGGGTCCATGGTTGTGGTTTGGTGGTGTGGGTTCTGCGCAAGTGTGTGTGACGTCACTTCGAGTTTCACTAAAACTACCTCCGAACACAGAAGAGTTCCAATTTTTCCTTAGACCTTATGCATGTACTTTCAACATCCGGGTTTCCCACCGCCTGTATGGAATGCATGTATCCCGTAGAGCTACGTGTAGGCGCGCATGTGTGATAGGGTCTATAAAACACGGCCCTCTGGATCCCACACCCCCATTCTTATTGTTGCAGAACCATGACGGAGACCTATCCCTATGCGACTCGCATTTTACAGCATGCGACCGTGGTTAATTCACTCACGGGGTACCGAGCAGTCACAGAAGCGGTCCTCGACAGAGTGGACTCGATGGAGGGGTGTGCTATCACTCACCGCTACTGGACTATGACAGCCATCCTTGATGCCCGGGCTATGGACCACGAGCGCTCACGCCGGAACCAGCGACGGCTCGTTGGCCTCGTCATGGTTTTTGCCCTATTGACCCTGACGCTGCGGCAATGACAACGACAGAAAAAGAACGGCTCTTTAGAGTCTCCACGCATGCGCTTATGTGCAGCGGATATATACGAGTGTCAGTCACAGTGTGCGTCATTCACCGTTCGTCATTGGGTCAACCATGTCACCGATGGACCTGACCATAAATACGAGAGACAGTCAAAGTATGTGTCATCCACCGTTCGTCATTGGGTCAACCATGTCACCAGTCCTACGAGCCATCCTTCCCCTTACACCCCAGGTGGGGTTACACGTCTATGAAGATAAAGTCACCATCGTTGAAGACCGTGGAGGTGTGTGCTGGTCGCGCGCTGAGACCGTATCGAATACGGTTACGCTACACCGGGACGGCTGGACCAAATTTAAACGGGTGTTGAGCGGTGAGCTCGACGGAAACCTCATCCACATAGACAATGCCATCTACGTACACCGCGGACTCTTGTTCCCACGCCTGGGCCGTTACCAAGACCCTACGCGAGGCTTCACCCTAGACCTCGATCTGTGGACAGCCTTCGAAAAAGTGGGGCCTATTGTGGACCAGCTGTTTACACCGGACGAGCGGTCAGCTGATCAGTTGGGGTGGGCTTGTGCCCCGAGTGAAGCGGCAGCAGAACCCAATGAACAAATGACCAAACCTAGCAATGAACGAGACGACGATGCCATTGATTATCCGGCTAGACTCAGTCAGCCCAGTGACAATTGCATCCATACAACGCAGGCCGGTACGGCATCGGAACCCAAATGAAAGCAGCCAGAAAGGAACTGTGACCCCAGCGCCAGATATTCACAGACAATTTGGGGTGTACGTTTCATGTGGCAAGCCCATAATGCACCATGTTCTGACGTCATAAACTGTTCTTCCCTATAAATACGAGAGACCGTCAAATCTTGTACCATTCAAGCACTGACCATGACGGAGCATATAATACGGGCGTTTCTCAGCTTGACACCCGAGGTCTTCCTGCACGTCTATGCGGATATGGTCGATATCATGGAGGAGGTAGGAGACATCTGTGATGCGGACCCTACACAACCGTGCCCGGCTCACATTCGTCTGTCCCGGGCGGGCTGCATGAAATTAAAACGGGTGTTGTCTGGTGAACTGGACGGCGACCTCATCCACTTGTGTCACGATGTTTACGTCCGACGCGTCCCCTTCTTTGTTCAATTGGCTCGACTAGATGGGGGTACAGTGCATTTTATCCTTCCACCAGTTCTATGGTCTGCATTGGAAGATTCCGTGGCAGATGTGGACCAAGTGCTTATCAAGTGGTCATCAGGCGATTTGGACTGGTCATTTACCATGGACAATGTGAATCCCAATGAACAAATTTCTACCAATGAACCAAACGATGAGGCCATTGTTTATCCGGCTAGACTCAGTCAACCTAGGATATATACAACGGCGGTAGAATCCGAATATCAGACTTCGTTATAAATAACCATACTCCCCGGTCCATTATCATTTTGTCAACATGAAGCGCTGGGGGGTGTTGGATAACTTATACTACAGTCCCGACAGTCCGGCGGCCTATAGTGCATCGTCGGCTCTCTATCGAGGAGATACAACGGGCCCAAGTCTGAGATTAGTTAAAAAAAACAAGACACCTATACCTTACATCGAGTTGCCCGCCGCCATTTTCCACGGAACCGGGTCATCGTGAGAGGACTAGATGCCCAATGACAAGCGGATTTGGTCGAAATGAGCGCCTTTGCCAAACACAACGATGGGAATCAGTATATCTTGACGTGCATCGATATCCTGTCAAAGTATGCGTGGGTGGTACCTATACGGACGGAAACGGGGGCGAATCTCATAGCGGACATCTTCAAGACCGGGCGCACACCCTTGTATTTGCAAACCGACGAAGGCATGGAATTCCTCAACAGACCGTTCCAAGCCTTTCTCAAGAAACAGAAGGTATTCTTCTTTCACACCTACAGCGAGACCAAGGCTTCCGTTGTGGAAAGGTTCAACAGGACATTCAAAGGCCGCATGTATAAATATTTCACCTATAAGAATACAAGACGGTACATCGATGTTCTCCCGAAACTTGTGAGTGGTCACAATCGAGCCTATCACCGGAGTATACAGAGAGCCCCCATTACCGTGGCCCAAACGCAATGAATCCCAAGTTCGGCGTGTCTTGTATCCGATACAATCGCAGCGAATGCCGAAGAAGGAGTTCAAGGTCGGGAACCCTGTACGGATCAGTAAAGTCAAGGGCAAGTTCGAGAAAAGTTACTTGCCCAACTGGAGCGATGAGCACTTCCTGATTAAAGGGCGCCTACCCCGACAGCGGCGAGTCTATGAACTGGAAGATCTTCAAGGGGAACCGTTGCTAGGGACGTTTTACGAGCTGGAATTACAACCTGTCGTAAAAACAAAGCAAAATTACTATACGGTGGAACGCATCCTAAAAACCGAACGTCGACGTGGCATCCAATTTTATTTCGTCAAATGGCAAGGCTGGCCCAGTTCCTTCAATTCCTGGGTCGCGGCCAACCAGGTGAAACGACTATAAAACCAGACACCACCGCCATCATCCTGCATTCCACGTTCGACCATGAACACAGTGCAATCGTCTCTGAACACAGCGTCTCCCAAAACGCGCAAAGCACCAGTGGGCTTTGTAGTGATATTGCTAACCCTGCTGAGTGTGCTGTACGGAGGTGTGTTTTACGACGTAGCCTATCTCAGCACTCTACTCACCCCACCAAAGACACAACCACCAGCCGCCAGTCAAACCAGTCCATAGATAGCACCAGTCAACCCCGTGACCGAAACGAGCCCAGTCATCACCACCACTACACTCCGTGTACAGGCTACATCGAGTATAGAGTCAACGCCTACACCAAGTGCACCCACTACGTCTGAAAATCCATCGGATTTCATCACTCACAAGGAACGCCCATCGACAACGGTACCAAAGCTCGACGCATCGACGACCGCAGTTCATTCGTACCAAATTTACAAGAGTGGGTTACCACGACAGCAGATACACCTCCAACCATGGACCCTCGGTGGCAACACCCTTTCACCTGCGTCATCGCAGGACCGACGGGTTCCGACAAAACGCACTTCGTCAGGAAGCTCCTCGAACACGCCGACAGCATGATTACTCCACCCATTGCCCGAGTCGTGTGGTGTTATGGAGAATGGCAGGCGGCGTACGCAGCAATGCCCCACATCACGTTCGTGGAAGGGCTACCCAAACTTGGCCGATTTGGAACCGGACACCTTGGTGGTTCTGGATGATCTCATGGCGGCGACGGGTGCGCGAGTCACCCAACTCTTTATCAAAAGCAGCCATCATCGACGTCTCAGAATCATCTACATTGTGCAGAATCTGCTAAGTAAAAACAAAGAACAGCGGAACATCAGCCCGAGAGATACCACTCAAGTACTGCACCTGTCGAGACAGATGCACCCTGGACGCACTGCGTTTGCGTTGGAAGCCTTTAAAGATGCGACAACCCCTCAGCAGGGGTATATGCCCTTCGACCTGAAGCAAGCCACCCCCGACCACCTTCGACTACGGACCGGTATCTTTCCCGGAGAGACCCACCACGTGTACATGCAAAAATAATGTAAACACATCCACATTGGTTCCTCCAGCTGGGGTATGTGTGGGGTCCCCCCAGCTGGGATGTGTGTTTGATGTTGGGGATAATAAAAGAATTAATACCACATCATGGTTGACTTTTGTCTCTGTTCAATATTCACGAGGTAGGTAGATAAAAAGGGCAGGGTTGTGGGTTCTAGCGTCAGTTGTACATGATGTCTGCTCGAGTACGGAAGCATGCTCAGACGGCCCCACCCGAGTTGGTTCGAACCATTGTACGCGGCGTAGACCCTGTTCTCGTGTGCTGTCTGTGTGAGATTGGGCTCAATATCTTAAAAGGCAAGGTACCACTGACTCCGGCTCAGAAGGCGAAGTTGGCCAAGCATAAGACAGGTCTGCGAACCTTAGTCCAGAAGCGAGTCTCTCAAACACAAAAGAAAAAGGTGTTACAGAAAGGCGGCTTTCTCGGGGTCATTTTAGCACCGTTGGCGGCTTCCGTGTTGGGTCCAGTATTGGGTGGACTGTTCGGCCGACAATGAACCACACGAAAAAAATGGTCCTCGTCGAACCTCGGCTCCTTCAAAACCTTCAATCACCGTATCCCGTACCCTCTACGTTGAAGACGATAAACACACTCGATGAAGAGATGCGTCAGATCTTACAACGACCGGGGTTAAGCGACACTGAGAAAGTACAACAGTACAATGAAACGCTTCAGCGGTACATGACGTTCATGGACCAATACAAAACCCTCCCTACCCCAGCAGCACCACCACCACCAACCTCAGCACCGCTTCAACAGCCGCCATTATCAGGGGTACCACCCACATCCCCACAGTGGGTCGAAGACGAAGTCCTGAAGAGTGTACCTGCATCGTTCAAGAAACAAGCTGGCCTGGAATTACAACAGATGAAACAGAATCCTAACATGACCTGGAATGATAATGGTGAACTACTGGTACAGAATCAGGTGGTCCCCGGTACCCACATGACGGATTTAGTGAATGACCTGATGCGTCAACGCAGGTCGCACACGGATCCTCGAGTATGGGAGGTCTTCGCTCAAGGCTTGAAAGACGTGCATGCACCACATGAACTGGTGGGAAACCCTCAGCGCTGGACCTGGATGCAGCGTGAATCGCCGGTGCACGCACAACGACAGACTCCACAACCTTCTTGGTAAACCGAGTGGGAACCGGAGTCTCCCCCCAAAACACCACCACGGCGGGCACCTACTTTTCACCCCTTTTACCACGCCACCCCCTGCAACCACCAAGATCTAAGTCACCGCGACCATCACAACGATTAGCGCCCAAGTGCTGGGACAAGTATTAAAACCAACAGCAGCAGCAGGAAAGCTCAGTCGTCATGTTTTACCTCATCCTACCCAGTAACAGCTCGGCTGATGTGTTTCCTGACAACACCTTGACCAAGTACGTGACCCAGTTACCGCAACCGTTGCATTTACCTGGACGCTGGGAATGTGGACTCGTGGATATCCAATACCCTTACTCGTGGTACAACGTGCGAGGTGGTGAAGTGTGGTACGAGGTGACCTACGAAAGACAAGAAACCCGACTCACCCTACCCGAAGGCCAATACGATACTCCCGAGAAATTCATGGGTGGGCTGAGAAGTCTGATGCATTATAAGTCTCTACGGGACGTCACGAATACTTCACAACCCATAAAAATTTTCCCCTTCAAAAATCATGTGGACTTCGATTACAACGCACACAGCGACAAGACCAGTCTCACTCTCAGCCCCAACGTGAGTGTCGAAATCAGTCCTACCCTACAGCAAATGCTGGGTCTCGATCTACAGGGGTACGCTGGCCCCACCGGCGAGACAGGCCACATCCCGATGGACATGCGTGGTGGTATGTATGGCCTGTACATCTACTCAGACGTTTTCGATGCACACATTGTCGGAGACAGCAACGTACCTCTACTACGCGTCTGCCTGGTGAAAGGCAAGTATGGAGCTCAAGTCACCCACAGTTTCGAGCACATCGTTTATCTACCGGTCAGTCAGACCGATATTAGCTCCATCGTCATCGATATAAGAGACGACACCGGTCAACCGATCGCATTCGAGCGTGGGAAAGTGGTGCTGACACTTCATTTCCGTCAAGTCCTAGCGGTTCACTTTGCACAATGAAGGTGCCTTACGATTGTGATGCACGCCGCTATATGGACTATTATTCCCAACTGGCCGGGGGTAGCTTTCCGGTATTTGCAGGTACACGCATGCAACGAGGACATGGGCTGGGGAACATACTCGGGAGCATCGTCAAAACGTTCCTGCCCTTGGTGACGCGTGAGGTCAAAGCGATCGGCAAACAAGCGGTACGTAGTGGACTGCAACTCGCGGGTGATGTCTTGGGCGGTGCGGCACCCAAAGAAGCACTGAAACGCCGAGCCAAAGAAGCAGGAGGCGTCTTGGTCGCCAAAGCACAACGCACCGTAGGGAATAAAAGACCTGCACCACCGAGACCACGCACCAGTCGACGACCGACCCAGCGACGACGCACATCGAAGACCCAGGATAACTTTTCTTACAGATGGCTTTCATCCATGCCGAGTCGTGTCCTTCTACCAACAGTGAATTTGATTTATGGACCGTCCCACCCACGCAGACCAGTGCCGAAGAGGGTCAATGGGTGAAACATCTTCCGCTTTCCAGCATTACAGCCACAGACCCCATTGAGTTCACCATCACCAACGCAGATACGACCTACATGGATTTAGCCCATACATTACAACACATATAAGGGAAGTGGGAAGAGGTGCCGACATACTGACTGCGTCACATGACTTCACAGAATAGTCTTCTGGTTAACCTATTCTAAAGCACATACCAAGAATCTAACGATTCCTGATATGTGTTGTATCTCAGGTACGCTTTTATTGTACCTGTTCATGTGGCAACATGAATGATATGACCACACGGCCCCTAGCACCGGCATAAGCGGTATTAGATACAAATCTAGAGAGCCATGATGGAAATGCTCTGACAACTCGTATACTGGTAATTGGTGAGCTGTTTCGCTGTGACAACTCGTACATTGGAGATTGGTGAGCTGTATCGTCGTCAGATGTAAATGACGGCAATTAACACAAAAGACTAGTCTGTAAGGCCCGATGTCGACCCAGCATCAACTTTCCACAAATGCCAACATATATCAAAGACCAGAAGGTCTTTCACGTACCCCTGTACGTGAAAGATAAAATCACCAATAAAGATGGGTCTGTCCTCAAAGCAGATGCACCCGTGGGTCCAGTGAATCACTGGCTTCATTCGCTATTCCAGCAAGTGGATATAGCCCTCAGTGATAAACTGGTGAGCGCCTCAACGAACACGTACCCGTACCGAGCCTACATCGAAACACTGTTATCCTACGGGCGTGACGCTAAAAAGTCGTATTTGACAACCCCGTTGTTCTACCGAGATACCTCAGGCAATATGGAAGCGAGTCCCGATAATGACGGCTATACGGAGGGAGTGGATGTCATAGCAGAGAGTCACTCGGTCGATATGATGGGACGTCTGCATGCGGACTTATTCATGCAGGACCGATACCTCTTGAATGGAGTACCTGTCAAAATACCACTAGTGCGCGCAACGCCTGCGTTTGCCTTGATGGCCCCGAGTGAGGACCTGGAGTATAACATTGTCATCCAAGAGGCCAGTCTGTTTGTAGCCCAGGTGTACAGTTGGGGCACATCAGAGCCTTGGAGAAAAAAACCAGCCCAGTACCCGATTCGACGAGTACAGACCAAGGTTTTTTCCGTCCCTAAAGGGAAAGTGATTGTCAATCAAGAAAACCTGGTCCTGGGGGATTTGCCCAAGCGTTTAACCCTAGCCTGTGCGGAGAACGTCAGTTATAATGGGACTCTCTCGAGGAATCCGTTCAACCTAAAAGCGTTCAACATCAATTTCGTCGCCCTGCATGTGGATGGTCAACAGGTACCGGCACTGCCCTTACAACCTAATTTTGGAACGGCCAATTACATCCGGAGCTATCTGAACCTCTTCACAGCAACTGGCCAAATCAACCAGGGCGAGGGAAATATGATCAGTTGAGACAATTTCGGCAAAGGATACACATTGTTCTGTTTCGATCTGACCCCCACCTTAGACAACGATCATCAACTGAGTCTCGTCAAGAAAGGCAACTTACGCTTGGAACTGCATTTCGGGACACCTTTACCGAAAACCATCAATGTGATTTGCTACGCTGAGTTTGACAACATTATTCAAATCGATAAAAGCCGTAACGTCATGTGTGACTTTGCCACCTAACATGGATACAGACCAGATAACCAACGTGCTGGAGAATGACACAGGAACACGAATGGTCTTCCAAGGAGTGTTCGCCCGAGATGTGTTCCCATTAGACCGTGTGTATGCAGCTGCTTACGTCCTGAATGCAGACCCGATGGATCGGCCCGGTCAACACTGGGTGGCCGTGTATTTGACAGAAAAGCAGGGCGAATTGACGAGTACCCGAAGGCCGAGGTCCGAGATGTACTAGTATATGACTGGGCTGCCGTTCATTTCAATGTCCAAGCCCCGTTCTGGGCTTAATTTTTTTCACGTAAAGCCCCCTGTTCTGGGCTTCAGATTTTTTCACGTGGTTGTTCTCACGTTGTTGTTCACTGAATGAAAAAATGAGATCTCAAAACCCTGTCGTGTGTGTTTTCTGTGTGAGCATAATGCCCAATGTGAGACATGTGGGGATTCAGTCAATGAATGGGCTTAGAAAAGTAGCCAATCAGTGGCCTAGGATGGGGCCAAATGTAACCCATGAATGTCCTGAAAACAATGCAAGAGCACTGCAGTAAAATAGAGAGCCAATGAAATCAGTCCACAGACCAAGTACATGTTTTGGTCTAGGTTAAGAGTGGGCATTCCAGCACAAAAAATTTGACGAGGAGTTACAAGTTACAAGAACAACAGGTGGAGTGAAGTGAGGTTCGAGGTGTGGGTAAAGACGAGGAAGACGGCGAGTGGAGATTCGTCCAACACCTATAGATTAAGTTTATTATATTTATTAAGTTTTTTTTTCGTGCCAATACGGTTCTGTGAAAAACTGAGTGTTCTCCACTGGCCATTTCACATAGGTAAATAGATGGTAATATTGTCGGAGACCCTCCTCTATACATGGATGCTTCGGAAGAAAGGATAAAGGCTAGGCCTGGAGAGGGCCGGACATTGCACCGCGCAGGCGTGCGGCCGAATAGCCCGCGCAGGCGTGCAGCTGGGGAAAAGCCGCGCAGGCGTGCGGCCGGGCCGGGAGAAAACCCCGGATGTTGAAGAGGTCCGGATGTTGAAAAGGTCCCGGATGTTGAAGAGGTCCCGGATGTTGAAGAGGTGCCGGATTTTACAGTACATGCATTCCATACAGGCGGTAGGAAACCCGGATGTTGAAAGTACATGCATAAAGTCTAAGGAAAAATTGGAACTCTTCTGTGTTTGGAGGTAGTTCTAGTGAAATCCGAAGTGAAGTCACACACACCTGCGCAGAACCCACACCACCAAACCACAACCATGGACCCATATGGGGTTTAGTATCCCAAACACACTCCCATGTGTATATTTCTATACTACTACCAGACTGCGCATGCGCAGACGCTTGAACACGGACGAACCATGAGTCCAGTCGGATGCTCCTTTCACGAGAGCTTCAAAATAAGACCTCATACGACTCCATCGGACCCATAGTGGCCCATGTCGGCCCCACAATGTCTATTTTCATACCCTTTTCCCACAAGTCCCTGTTTGCGCATGCGCAGAATGTTGACAACGGCCGCGACACTAGTCCAGGCGGATGCCCCCTCACATATGCTTCACATTGATACCTCGTACGACTTCATCGGCTCATTCGGAGCTCCCCTAGATCCCAAACCGTTCATTCCAATGCATTTTTCCCACAATTCCCTGTCTGCGCATGCGTAGAATGTTGAACACGGACGACACTCTAGTCCAGGCAGATGCCCCCTCACATATGCTTCACATTGATACTTCAAACGACTCCATAGGACTACTAGTGGCCCACCTAGACCCCAAAACGTCTATTTCCATACCCTTTGTCCACCGCGCATGCGCAGAATGACGATATTTCAACCCCACATCCAGCCCATCAGATGCGCCTTCACGAATGCTTCATATTGATACCTATGACGACCCCATCGGATCATTAGGGGGCCCTGAAGGTTGCCGAACATTCCAGATGATTCTCACGAAAACGCGTATTTGGGATTACTTTCTGCCCGCGGAAGGTTTTTCCCGCGACCGCATCACCGCCAGACATGACCGCATTGCCGCGGAGGAATACATGCCCCAAAGGTCACGTGATCTTTGCCGAAACTATAGTGCACGTGACCTCTCGATCATGTGATGTCCCCGTGACCTCAAGTTTAAGTGCAAAGAGGTCAATGCGACTTTAAATGCGGAGACCCTACTACTAACGGTAACGAATGAATGGAATATATTTCCAAACTCTCAAGTAGGATGTGGGTTTCAGGAGTTCATCGGGTGTGATATATATAATTTATAATGAGTTGTGATAAAAGTGGGTAAGCGAAAACCTAATGCAAAATCTCGTTCAAGGTCACGGAGATGTCGATGTATTGCTGATCAGCTGATTTCCAGGACAGACGGGCATTATCTCGGCTCTTTTCTCTTCGAAATTCTTGTAATTTTACAAAACAATTTTCTCAATACAAATAAATATTTAAATTGACTCTTTCCAGTTGGTTTTAGAGTTTTCTGTTGGCATTATTTGAGCAATATCATGCACTAAAATCTGAATCGATTTACACTACGTCCAGTGATCCAGTGCTATTCATAACAAAAAACTAATGCAGTTGTGGGCGTGGCATATCATATTTTTAGATTCATTGAAGTGTGAACCGAAAAATTTAGTACTAATCAGCCAATCAAATCGCTGGATTTACGAACAATACGGGGGAATTTAATTATTCATTAATAAATGTATTGCGGTAAGTGTTGTAAAACGGTCGAATTTTTATGACTGGAATGCAAATTGATACCACAACATGCAAACTGTTTTCTTGTGGCCAGGACAATGGGGATTACCCTCAGTGAGTGGTGCGGGTGTGGTTGGCATGCTCGCAGCTGTACTGGCGTCCATAGTGGAATCTGTTGGCGACTACTATGTTTGTGCAAGACTAAGTGGCGCTCCGCCACCACCTAATCATGCAGTGAACAGAGGTGAATTACAACTTCTTCTTGAACTTGGAACGTGTTTTCGTGAGTTTTTAAGCGTATTTTGATTAGTTTGAGCGTCTTTCCATGATATCTGAGTGCGCCTAAGTGAGATGGTGTGTTCTTATAGAGATTGACTTAAGATGAGATTTCCAATAGAAAGATTCCCTAGGAGGATCTCCTCCTGAGGAACATTCATATTGAAAGGAAATATTCATACTAATTTTCAATACGAATTTTCTCTATAAGAAACATTGTTCCTTAAAAGATACGAATGTAGGTTCTCTATAAGAAACGTTAGTAGTATACAAGGCGTAAATTGATGAGATAGCGCCTCACTGCGCATGCGTGTGACGTCATAAGTGTAAAAAATGTGGCGGTTTTGTGGCGGTATTGGATGTGTGCGCATGCGTGATGTGTGGGAGGTGGGTTGTACCCACCTCCCACATTTGTACCCCCCTCCCACATTTGTGGGAGGTGGGTTGTACCCACCTCCCACATTTGTACCCACCTCCCACATTTGTACCCACCTCCCACATTTGTATTTGTGGGAGGTGGGTTGTACCCACCTCCCACATTTGTACCCACCTCCCACATTTGTACCCACCTCCCACATGATAATGAAGATTCTTGGAATTTATAGATTTTACTATACAAATGTGGGAGGTGGGTACAACCCACCTCCCACAAATGTGGGAGGTGGGTACAAATGTGGGAGGTGGGTACAAATGTGGGAGGTGGGTACAACCCACCTCCCACAAATGTGGGAGGTGGGTACAAATGTGGGAGGTGGGTACAACCCACCTCCCACACATCACGCATCCATTGTATACAGGTACATCTGACCATTGTATACAGGTGCCTTATACCATTGTATACAGGTACATCTGACCATTGTATACAGGTGCCTTATACCATTGTATACAGGTGCCTTATACCATTGTATACAGGTACATCTGACCATTGTATACAGGTACATCTGACCATTGTATACAGGTGCCTTATACCATTGTATACAGGTGCCTTATACCATTGTATACAGGTGCCTTATACCATTGTATACCGGTGCCTTATACCATTGTATACAGGTGCCTTATACCATTGTATACAGGTGCCTTATACCATTGTATACATGTGCCTTATACCATGGTATACAGGTGCCTTATACCATTGTATACAGGTGCCTTATACCCTTGTATACAGCAGAAATTGTCTTTGTAACGTCTTATTGTGACATCATGGCATTATTGTTGTTTTGTGACACTGTGGAACTGTAAAAATTCCATGAATGGAAAAGAATGCCTATCAAACCTACGAGTATTGAACTGATCCAAATCAACAATGGCTGACGCCAATATTTAACCCAGAGAATGACACCCAAAACAGAAAATGTTTCAAACAGATAGTTCTACAGAATGTTGTTTGCTAATATTTTGAATGAATACTATAGTAATTGCATTTTACCAGTGACATAAGTTTCAGAACACAACAATATATATTTCTCAAAAAATCAAACAAAACGTTCTCAATAGATTAGTTGGGACACACAACTAATTTATGCCACGGTGTCTATTTTTACAGCTGTCAACTGTTATGGTTTGGTCACTATGTTGCGATTCAACGCAAGTATAGTACTAGCTTACCTGATAAAAAAGAAGTTTAGTCCAGATGTATACCATATCTCCCATACTCCCGGATGTATAATGCATATCTGTGGCTGTTTTTTTCCTAGGTGGGATATAACACACCATGCATTTGTATGCTAATCGAAATTCACATATCTCCTTCGGTATATAAACCGGCGCACACGAGAGATATCAGCTGAGCTAACGGCCTCAATTGTCTGTCAGCTCTGTTGTTGTTGTTTCAGCGCACACGGTGAGCAAAAGTTTCAAGAAATTGATTTCAGTTCCCGCATAACGTCTTCTTCAAGTCCATTTTGAAGAGTCGAGCGTATGAATCGAGTCAAAATAACATGCTGAGCTCTTTGGCTTGCGTTCACCGTACACACTCCGCGCGAGACGAAATTAGTTTAATATTTTTTCCCCCGCCTCGCGGTTCAGCCAATGAACTATTAGAAAAGCATATGTGTGTGCATATTAATAAAACCACGGGCGCCTAAAAAATGAACACATTTCATTACACTGTAGCGAATTGTTGCCATTGCACGTGTGAGTCAGTACGTTTTCATATCCACCTCAAATTGACACGGAGAATTTCATTGCCAGTAAAATTGTAAGTTCATTGCGGAAAGAATTGATATTCCATAAATTCCTGCGGGAAATAGGAAGTACACATATATAAAGAATATTGTCTTCACGTAAAAGTTTGTACATTTCAAAAAAAAATTTTCAAAACAAAACAAAAAAATGTGAAGTAAAACCCGTCCTTCGGATGGGAAAGTTGTTTTGAACTGTAAACAAAAATTTTATTTTGAGGTAGAGGGTGGAGTGAGGTATCATATTGAAGCTGACGTGAAATGCTTCACATTGATACCTCACTCGACCCCATTGCACCACTAGGGGCGCCTCTAACCCAAAAAAAGAGGATATTTTGAAGATTACGCATGCGCAGAATGCTGATAGTTCAACCCACACCCAGTCTATCAGATGCGCCTTCACGTCACCTTCAATTTGATACCTCACTCGACCCCATTGGACCATTAGGGACGCCTCTAACCTCAAAAAGCCTATTTTGATGTTTTGATGTTTGAGATGAAAAACATCAAAACATCAAAATAGCCTTTTTGAGGTTAGAGGCGTCCCTAATGGACCAATCGGGTCGAGTGAGGTATTAAATTGAAGGTGACGTGAAGGAGCATCTGATAGACTGGGTGTGGGCTTGAATTAGGGTAATTCTGCGCATGCGCGAAGATAATATGAAAAATATCAAAACATCAAAATAGCCTTTTTGAGGTTAGAGGCGTCCCTAATGGTCCAATGGGGTCGAGTGAGGTATCAAATTGAAGGTGACGTGAAGGCGCATCTGATAGACTGGGTGTGGGTTGAACTATCAGCATTCTGCGCATGCGTAATCTTCAAAATATCCTTTTTTGGGTTAGAGGCGCCCCTAGTGGTGCAATGGGGTCGAGTGAGGTATCAGTGTGAAGCATTTCACGTCAGCTTCAATATGATACCTCACTCGACCCACTACCTCTAAAATAAAAAAAATCTTCGTACACCAGATTTTGATGTTTATCTTAAAAATAGCCTTTTTGGCGTTAGGGGCGCCCCTAGTGGCCCGATGGAGCCGAGTGAGGTATCAATGTGAAGGTGAGATGAAGGGCCATCTGATGGACTGGTGTGGGTTGAACTATCAGCATTCTGCGCATGCGCGGTGGCCCGAGGGTATGAAAATAGCCGTTTTGGAGCTAGCGAAGCCAATAATGGTCCAATGGGGTCGAGTGAGGTATCAAAGTGAAGGTGACGTGAAGGAGCATCTGATAGACTGGACTAGCGGATTTGAAATAGCGTCATTCTGCGCATGCGCGGTGGCCCAAGGGTATGGAAATAGCCGTGTTGGGAGCTAGGGGAGTTACTACTGGTGCAATGAGATCGAGTGAGGTATCAAAGTGAAGCTTAGGTGAAGGGGCATCTGCCTGGACTAGCGGATTTGAAATAGCGTCATTCTGTGCATACGCGGTGGCCGAAGGGTATGAAAGTTTATTGAAGCTAGTGAGGTATCCATGTGAAGCCTAGGTGAGGGAGTTACACTAGGGTGTCGTATCCATTCTGTTGCGCAGGTCACGTGGGGTTGTGACGTCACTTCCGGGTTTTTCACTGAAATTACCTCCAAACATAGAAGAGTTCCTAATGTTTCCCCTTACACATCCGTATGTTCAACCTCCGGCACCTTTTCCCGCCCCGCCCCGCCCCGGCCGCAGCGCGCGCACGTTCTCCGGAAGTGCGCGTCATTCCCGGTAGTGCGCGCGCGCGCGCGGACGCGGGTCAAAAGGTCAAAGGGTGACCTCCAGGTCAGACGGTCCAATGTCCAATGGGACAATGTTGCGGCATCGCTATAGTCAGAGCGTGAGCACAAAAAGGGGATTCTACATGAACCTGGGAAAGATGGGCAGTTCCATGTGGACCAATCAGCGGTCGAGAAAAAGAGCCAATCAGCGGTCGAGAAAAAGAACCAATCAGCGATCGAACAATCAGCCCATCGAATTGGGGTATTCACGGTGTGCTTTCGCTGACGTCCGCGCCTACATCTGGGTTCTTGTACACCCGGGTAATGTTTTTCTGGACATGGATGGGTTACCTTTGGCTCCATTCTAGGCCACTGATTGGCTAATAGAACTTATAGTCATAATCTATACGTGTTGGACGAGTCTCTTCACTCACTGTATACACGTACCTCAATGAAATGCCCGCTCCAAACCTAGACCAAAAACACGTACTTGGTCTGTAGGCTGATTTCATTGGCTCTCTATTTTTACTATAGTGCTCTTGCATTCTAACCTTGATGGGTTACCTAGCACTGATAGTCATAATCGATACGTGTTGGACGAGTCTTTTCACTCACCGTATACACGTACCTCAATGAAATGCCCGCTCCAAACCTAGACCAAAAAACACGTACTTGGTCTGTAGGCTGATTTCATTGGCTCTCTATTTTTTACTATAGTGCTCTTGCATTCTAAACTTGATGGGTTACATTTTGGTCCCATCCTACACCACTGATTTCAGTTTGACTGAATCTCCGCATTGGGCATTAATGCATCAGGAATAAAACACACAAGACAGGGTTTTTTGGTGAGATCTCATTTTTTATTCATTGAACAACAACAACGTGAGAACAACCACGTGAAAACTCAAGCCCAGAACAAGGGGCTTGTCATTAACTGAAGCCCAGAACAAGGGGCTTGTCATTAACTGAAGCCCAGAACAAGGGGCTTGTCATTAACTGAAGCCCAGAACAAGGGGCTTGTCATTAACTGAAGCCCAGAACAGCGGGCGTATGTACATTGAAATAATTCAAGCACAGAACGGGGCTTGTACATTGAAATGATGGGCGGCCCAGTCATAGACGAGTACATCGCGGTCCTCGGCCTGGGGGTACTCGTCAAACATCTGTACGATGGTAGATAAGGGTCTTCCCCGGCACCGATGGTACAGGTAAAACAAGCAATATTGTCCGCACACGCCACTGGTCAGGCTTTGCAACGTTTGACTGTTCCAACACCACGTCTCTGTGCCTTGATCCATGAAGTCTGTTAAATCG
>JAVTVY010012072.1:0-49947 GCA_036873755.1 Hanleya hanleyi | reverse complement strand
CCTTCCTGTACTGCCCCAAAATGACCACTTTACTTAATACAACCAACTGCGCATGCGCAGATTAACGCGACTTGCACTTAAAAACACGCCATTCTGAGTCTACCCCACACAAGCTTCACTTTGACACCTCCCACGACCCATTCGGACCCATAGCGGTCCATCTCTACCCCAAACACACCCCCACATACCCCCTAAAATGTCCACTTTCGCTACTACTCGTACTGATGACGTCACCGATGACGGACCAAGGATGGTCCATCTCGACGCCAATTACCTTCCTGCACTGCCCCAAAATGGCCACTTACTTACTACAACCAACTGCGCATGCGCAGATTGACGCGACTTGCAATAAAAAAACACGCCATTCTGACTACCCCCCACAAACTTCACTTTGATACCTTCCACGACCCATTCAGACCCATAGTGGTCCATCTCTACCCCAAACACACCCCCCAAAATGCCTGCTTTCTATACTACGGCCAAACTGCGCATGCGCAGACTATTGAACACGTACGAAGCATTAGTCTAGTCGGATGCTCCTCCACGAGAGCTTCAAAATAAGACCTCATACGACACCATAGGACCATTAGGAACTCACCTAGACCCCAAAACGTCCACCCGGTATGGACCTATACCCCATAGCCATGCAGTATAGGCCTATGGGCCTACCCAGACCTCGGTGACTTTTTCCAAAAATTTCACCGCTTACCTCCGGGACCCCTCCCATCGTGTTTTTCTCGGCGAGACGTGAAAAACAAATCCAAACAACCCATATCACAATGAACGTGTGTGAATTTCCCAGGTTGAACCTATACCCCCATATATATAGTATGGAGCTATATGAGCCTATATACAGACCTACCCGGTACATTTCCAAAAAGTTTGACCGATTCGCTCGGGGACCCTTCCCATCGTGTTCTAAATGATGAGACGTGAAAAACAAGTCCAAACAACCCATACCACAATGAACGTGTGTGAATTTCCCAGGTTGGACCTATATCCCCATATAGCCAGTATAGGACTACATGGGGCTATATACAGACCTCGGTGACTTTTCCCCAAAAATTTACCGATTCGCTCCGGGACCCCTCCCATTGTGTTTTTCTCGGCGAGACGAGAAAAACGAGACCCCACAACCCATAGTAACACGCACACAAAAAATGACCACCCCTCCCCCATATAGCCAGTATTGAGCCTATATACAGACCTCGGTGACTTTTCCCAAAAATTTCACCGATTCGCTCCGGGACCCCTCCCATTGTGTTTTTCTCGGCGAGACGAGAAAAACGAGACCCCACAACCCATAGTAACACCCACAAAAAAAATTGACCACCCCTCCCCCCGTATAGCCAGTATGAAGCTATACCCATACAGGCATTTCCCCGTATATTGTATATTGTACGAGTCCGTGTTCCGTTTTTTTATTTATTTATTTATTTTTTTTTTTACCTCCACGTGACCGCCACCTGCCGCCACAGAGGTCAAAGGCGTGCTTGAGCGCTTCCTATACTTTAACCTGGAAACAGCGCCCCCTGGCGGATGCAAGAGTTATCTCCCCCGGCAAAATACTACTTTAAATCCTTGCTACCTACTACTTGGCGGCCCTGGGGGGCGCCCGTCTTGGCGCCCGTCAAAAATCGAAATAGTATGGTATGGGCGACATATGGCCCAAATTTGGTGCTTTTGGAAGAATGTGAACCAAAAAATCCCTAGCAGCCCTGACTATGATACATGTGAGGAGAAAAGATTATTGGTAACAAGAGTATTCTTATATAAGTTCAGGGGCGTCGGAAGCAAATTCAAAGTGGTACGGCCACTATCATAGCACTTTAGGCGAGGGTCCAGGGGCCGCCTAGGCCCCGGAAGCTCCTGGGGTCTAGATCGCCGGAGACGCGTTCTGAGCGATTTCTGACGAATAAAATCACTCTGCATTGAAGTGTATTTTTAATTCTTTCCTAACCCTTTTACCATGAAAACGCAATCGATGATGGTTTTCTGCGATGCTGAATTACAAACAAAAATATGTATAGTAAAGTACCGTAACCTAGACACATTGTGTGTATACGTAACCGATATAATTCTAATGGGCAATGGGTGTTGAAAAATTCATTGCAGAAGTAACGCCGTCTACATTCATAATTTAGCTAGCTATACTTCTGCAATAATAAACCTGCCGCTCGTAGTTTTTATAACGGGCCATGATTGCTAACAGTAAATTACATCATGGACAAGGGACGCAAAAAGAAAAAAACAAAATGAGAAAACCCCTCTACCCCGTCCGTCATTACAGTTACTTGCAGGGAATTACTTGGAGAACAAAGTACGTGCGGCAGTATTATGAGTAGACCCCTCGACCAACTTCCCATTTCCACCACTCCGCAGGGCCTGCGAGAAAGCGAAGGACCAATTCGCGAAGGAGCAAAGCAACCAAGCAGGTGAAGAGCCTGAGAGGTTGGTACCCCCTCGCAGCGTTAGCGCTTTTTATATAAAAAGGTCACCAAATGGCGCTCACAGAGAGCATCTGAGCAATGTTTTGTTCCCGATAGGATATACGCCAGAACAGTGTAAACAGTGTGTTGATGTGATACAACATATAAGGCGCTATTGAGCTCCTGTTTTAACCATAGCTCGTTAGGCCGTATATTGTTTGAAATACAAGGTCGGGTACGGACCTGTAAAGGTAGCATGCAGCCAAAACAACCTGTAGCGTGTAGGCCTATGACATATTGGACAAGCGAAAAACGAAATTCGTATGAAGAAAATTACTTTCTTGTTTCTTTGATAAAATAACGTGAATACCAAACCGGCATTAATCATATGATCGTACATGTTACCTCGCATGCACGATCGAAATTGTCCCGAGAGAGCTAACCGGTGCTCAGAGCCGCTAACGAATTCAGTGGCGCTTTGGACTGATCAGAGTCTTATTCAACTTGGAAGCTATCAAAACTGCTTGCATTTCTGTTTTTTTTATTTTGTGTTTTCTTCTTTCTTTCTTCGTTTGTTTTCTTTCTTTCTTTCGTTTTTTGCGCAAAAGTGGTACGGCCATGGCCGTACCTGCCGTACCGCTTCCGACGCCCTTGAAGTTACATGTACATCAGTTACTATTAACACGAGCATGATTTTGACAGTCAGGGGGATGACTTCAGAAGTTATAAAAAGTTATGAATCTGCAGAAGTTATCAGTTGTGGTGCCCATTTGTCTGCAAAAAGTTGACTAGAGTGAATATAACATGATCTTCTAAATGCAAACATGGCAAGATTATCTTAATTGGACTATGTCAATATTCCATCATCAGAGTACCTGATAGCTTTAGGAGGGTATAGCATGATAATTTGCACAACAAACAAGAATGTGTGCACGTGACTCTTCAAAAATGAGTGTACACTTAAGTGATACATGTACCTCCTTAGTTGAACTTAATATCAAAGTGCTAAAAAACCTACCAGCTGCAAAAAGGACCCCCCCCCCAACATCATCTTTAATAGAATTGAAAAATGGTGGCACTCCCTCTCAGAGCCATCATCAAGTTCTGAGTGTATATGTAGAATATTGGAAAATAAACTGCTCTATTTTTAGCCAAATCAGCTTGAAATTTGAAAATTATTTTAATCCAGATTTATATTTATGTTATCATTGTTTGAAACAATGGAGAATAAAAAAAAGAACTTCTCTAATTTTCAGCCAAATCAGCTTGAAATTTGAAAATTTAATACAGAATTAGATTGTGTGGAAAGTAAGCAATTCCTTTCAAGAACTAATAGTGAAATTGTATAGATCTGTTATATAGTACAAATTAAACAGTACTAAATTGAAATTTGAAATCTGATCATGAAATTTATCTATGTATATGGATCTCTTCAGTCTGGGAAGTAAAACCGTGCTGCCCTGGATCGGGCGTTGAAAATGGATTTCTCCTGCAGCCATGATAGCCAATATTGTATTAATATTGTGATTTCTCTTAGCCTGATAACTAGAAACAATTATGATGATACATGGATGCCGGTACATGAACGGTACCAAGAAATTTTGTGTACCATCCCCTCCCCTTTTCAATCTGGTACATCTCCCTCCATAGCAGGGATCTTATTTAAATAAGAATGCCACCAACCTCCCTTCCCCTTCTATGAAACACAGCACCAATAAATAAAGCGAGACCACTTTCTTTCCTCCCCAATAACCATGATTGATCCATGTAATAACTGATTAGGAGGAATTTCGACTTTCTGTGTAAATGAAATGAACATTCAAAATATGCTTAAAAGCAGTATCTTAGAAAAGAATTTTCTGAAGTGCTGAACCTATTTTCAACCGAAATGATAATCAATGACCATTTTTTATTTTTCCTTATGGCATCAGAGTTTTTTAAAAGCCTTCATAACCTAGGACCCGAAATTTTATCCCAAATGTTTACTCTTATGCACCCAGTCTATAATTTTAGAAATGAAAATCGTATCATTTTACCTAGAGTCAAGACAACTAGACACGCCTTATGCTCTTTTACTTATGCTGCATTCAAACTTTGGAATGAACTTCTTAATGAATTTCGGATATGTGAAAATATAAAGATTTTTAAAAGAATGTTGTCTAAATGGAACGGCGCAAATTGCACCTGTTGCGTTTGTAGGTAATTTTTATCACTTTGATGCATGCATGTCTTCTATCCGATTTTCTTCTTTTTTCAATTAATACTGTTTTATGCACTTATTTACATATTGCATATTTCTACTACTCTTTTCTAGTCGATTTAATAGCTCATCTGAGCTAGTGTTACAATGTTTACTATTGTATCGACATTAATGTTTGTCTATATATTCTTATTAACTTCTTGAGAGCATTGGACAATAAACACCTTCATGAGAAATGGATGTGTGCATCCACATAAAGGCACACAGATTGCTTTATTGTATCGTGAAACTTCACTGATCTTTTGATCCAGTGATAAGACAAATCACTGACCCCTGTGGGTCTGCATGCAGTGTTCTGACCTTGATGGATCATTGATCCATCATTATTGGATCGATGATCCAGTAATAAAGATTTTTCGGATCGATCGAAATATAGATACAATGTTACTCTTTCCAAATTGATACAATACATGTCCGAGGTGAGCCACTGGTGATCCAATCAGGGGAGAGCATCATGTATACATATCTGTGATCCACTGGTGCATCGCCTGTGGGTAAAAAAAATATTCTTCAAGACATCGATTCCTTGTGGATTATTGATTCAAAATTGCGTACGAATTGATCCAACACTTAGGTCTCTCGAAGGGTCGGATGAGCCACAAGTGAGCCACCTTGGTAAAAATCGTTAGTTTTTGAGCCGAGTAATATATTGGATCTTTACGGCATCAGAATTTTGTTAGCTCTATTTTTTTTGGTTGCACACATGGATCATTTTATTTGTAGTGTACTGTACATGTATATTCGAGGTGAGCCACAGGTGATGCAATTTCCCATCAGGGGAGATCATCATGTATCCATCTCTGTGATCCAGTGGTGCATCACTTACGAGTCAAAAAGTGCTCCTCGTCATTTTGTTTCATTGTGGATTAATGATCCACTGTGGCGGGAGAAATGAGCCGACGTTCAAGCTTCTCAAGCAGTCAGGTGAGCCGTCTCGGTACAAACGAGCCGATGGCAAGCCATGCAATATATTGGATCAATATAGCGTCAATATTTTACAAACTGAACCCTTTTTTGCGCATATAGATCATTTGTTTTGTAGTGTAGTTCTCCGCGAAAAGTTGGTTATGTAACACCTATAGGCTGTATTTTTTATAGACTCCTGACGTATCTAAAATTCAGTAGTCTGATTGTTTGCTGTTTTTCAACTTCTTTTATACATAGAACAATAAGGTTACACACCACTAAATGATTCTTGTACCGAGGGTTATCCCGGAGAATAGAAGACCGGCTACAGCGATTGGATCATATTTATTCCGGAAGTGAATTGTTTTGTGTAATACTTTTTGTTTATCTCTCTACAATAGTTGGTCTTCATAACTAAGAAGTTTCTTGGTCACTTTGAAAATAAAAAATAAATTTCAGGAAATGGGGGTGTTTATTCTATGGCATATCTTCCTCCATCTATAGCTCGGAAAAATGGTACATAAGGTCACCTCAATTTTCGATATGTTTGGAGGCAGAAGCCAGTCTTTCTGACGATATAAGTTATTAGTCGACGGGACATATTAGGAATAGGGTTTTTGGACATGTTCCAGGCCAATTTACTACATAAATAATAAGGAGATCATTTGGTGGTGTGCAACCATAAGCGGCATCTCCACGAAGTTGATAGCGGTACCCTGCTACCAGGCCATACACTGATATCAAGAACTCGCTGGCCGTTTGCTCGCTGACCGTTTGGAAGACTAAGCTGGACACCTCTAGGAATAGGGTAGGCCTACGGAGAGTTACAAGCGCAGAGTGAATACATACAACATAATCCCATATCAACTTGGCCTAAAGATATTGTCACGATGATACTATCAGTATTTCTCACTGGGAGCATCACGATCTCTATAGTTCAGTAAACTGATGTGCATACATATCAGTTGTCGACTGTCAAAAAAAATGCTGGTCGATGTTGAGACAACTGTGGATGCCATTACGCACGAACGAATCACTGAGGCAGTAGACAGAGGCCATGGAAGGTCACGCAATTGTAGTGCACACGTCGAAATCGACAGACCACAGGCATAGTACGAAAATAAATTAAACAGGAAGGAGCTCACACGAACTAGCCAATGAAAGGAATTGGGAGGGTGTTCATCGGAAACGTACGAGTTCTTTAGATGCTTTGAGACCACCATTCAATTGTGGATTTTCTAGTTCAATTGTGGATTTTCTTGTCTTCACATTGCTGTTCAAACATGTTTGATCTAGAAAACAGCCGATTTATTGTGCCAGCTAAACAACTGGCAGAATGTGTAAGATTATTGACAACGTCAAAGATTGGAATACCCTACTTGTCAAAGAATCCATTGCTATCAGGCCAGAAAATTCACAATTGAACTGTGGTCTCAAAGCATCTAACGAATTCATACTTTTCCGATGAGCTTCATCCCAATAAATCCCTTCCATTGGTTAGTTCATGTGAGCTCCTTTCTGGTTAATTCCATATTTGGTTGATTTCATTGGTTAAGCATTACTCAGTGTATAGTATGTCTGGCTGGTTGATTATCTTTGAATTGATCCGTAAATCTTAAATATGGAAGTTGTTGTAAAGTACCATACCTGATGCTGACATGAATAAAGATATGTCGAAATATTGATCCACAAAATGCTTTTCGCTGATATTTTCGGAGTCAATCTCCTCCTGCATTATGTCAAGTTAATCAGTGTATCCCAACATGTCCATATCATATGTTACAATTTCTCAGAAAGAAATTTTGGCCCATATTTTGTCTTTTCACCATACTATTTGACCAAAACTTGCTTAGTTAGATCATTGGGTTTTTTTGTATTCATATTAATACAAGCCAAAATGTGAAATCATATCACCGATGGAGCATCATTGAGACAAGAGTGTTAAGACCTATGATTTCATATAAAACATGTAACCCAGAAAGAGATTTTGGGGGTCTATTTTCACCATAATTGACCTCAAATTGACCCTTCGACCTTTTTTTTCAAAATACCAGTAAAATTATGTCATCTTCCGAAAAGTGACAAGACTCTGATGGGGGGTAATGGTAGCAGTATATGACTCTTAATTTCAGCACCAGCAATCCAGTGAACTGGCGCACACTGCATACGTTTTGATACATCGTGGCACATTTTTTTCCAGAGTAACGAGACCACAGTAACTATATTTTCGTTTTTGAGGATTACATTATCTTAGTATAACACCGGTTCTAGTACTGAAAATTCCCGCATGGGACCCGACCCAGCGATCACCAGAGTAAGGCACCCAACCACCAGCACTATATGTCGGCGATCTAAACCACTCATCCAAGGGGTCTCCCACAAAAATAGGAGGTAGCAGACCGACAGTCTTGAAAACGAAATACACACGCACATCAGCGGGGAGATGACGGTAATGACACAGCTCCCATAGCTGACTGAATACATAAAAAGATATCTTTTTGTCATTTAGAAAGTGACCGTATAACAGTATTTTCGTTATTTTGAGATTACACTATCTTAGTATCATTAGTGCTGGCGGTTGGATGCCTGAGAATAAGGTATTCAACGGCCAGCACTATATGTCGGCGATACAAAAAAAAAAAAAAAAAAAAAAAAAAAACAAATTCCAACTTCAAACGTCAGCCGAGCTGTTTTACATAGCTTTTGACTGGCAGCGTTAAAGATATAAAACCTGGGTATTATTGTCTGTACAAACACAGCTTAATTATACAGAATTAATTTTAGACTAAACTAATTACTTCTTTTCTGGAATAAGCATTCCATTTCAAACCATTTATGACTGATGAAGTAAAACGTATACAAGGCGTATTTGCAGACACAAAGCTAATGTGTGACTAATTCTTCTTATGACTAGTTTAATGAAATTCTGGCTTTAGTCATTATGAGGGATGGGAGTAACTCCAACACTCTTTTTATCTGAATTTCACACACACATTTTTGTCGATATACCCTAATGTGATGGCCCATTAACTACGTGTTCATGTATACTAAGCTGAGGTTATATGTTTTAACCCTATCTGGCCTGGGCGATTTGGGGTGTACCGGTACCGCAGACTGAGGGGGGGGGGGAGGAGTGTCACCTCCCTATATATTTTCGATATCGCTAAGGCTAGAGGACTGAAACTTACCACACTATATCTTTTGGTCAAGCTCTGCAAGAATATGTAAAAAATCCAAGATGGCCGCCATGATGACGTCACTATGACGTCAATTTCAGAATGAGCATTTTTGGACGATTTTTCGGTCCGAATTTTCGTGCGATCCTCTGCACGGGGGGGGGGGGGGGCATGCAAATAGGTTCAAAATGACCCCAATGTGATAATCTAAAAAGTCACGGAGTTTCAGCTCTCCTACCTCGCCGTGGTAGGCGGGGGGGGGGGGGCGGAGACGGCGGAAAGTGCCCCCCTCCCCCCATCCGGCCAGGTAGGGTGAATACTATGGCTTCACCTTCACTATGGTTTTGATATTTATATGTATTTTTCGATCTTTGAGTTACGGGTTGCTTCATTGACGCAAGTGAGGCAAAAAAAAATAATAAGATGATAGTTGCAGCTGCCGAATGACAATTCCCAACGCCCAATGTGTCCATTAACAGGTCACTAGTATACAAAGAGGATTTCGAACCTCATTGGGTTCAGTGCGCAAAAAATGTGGAGGATTTGTGGAGGTGTGCGCAGGAGTGTTCTGCGCAGGTATGACGTCACTTCTGGTCTGGATGAATGGGGCGTGACCTGGGGATGTATTCCTCCGCGGTGATGCGGTCTGGCGTTGAGGCGGTCTGCCTCCGCGTACCGAAAGTAGTCCCAAAACCGTGGGTTTTCGTGAGAATGTTCGGCAACATGTAGGGAGCGCTGGTCGACCGATTGGGTCGAGTGAGGCATCAATATGAAGCATACGTGAGGGAGTATCCAACGGGATGGGTGTGATGTGGAACTGACGTCATTCTGCGCATGCGCAGTAGAAAAAGGGTATGGAAATAGACGTGTTGGGGTCGAAGTGGGCTACTAGTGGACCGATTGGGTCGAGTGAGATACCACTGTGAAGCAGTCGTGAGGGAGCATCCACCTGGACTAGTGTATCGTTCGTTGTCAACATTCTGCGCATGCGCAGACAGGGAATTGTGGGAAAAGGGTGTGGAAATAGACGTTTTGGGGTCTAGGTGGGCCACTAGCGCCGATGGAGTCGAGTGAGGTATCAATGTGAAGCATTCGTGAAGGAGCATCCACCTGGACTAGTGTGTCGTTCGTTGTCAACATTCTGCGCATGCGCAGAGAGGGAATTGTGGAAAAAGGGTATGGAAATAGACGTTTTGGGGTCTAGGTGAGCCCCTAATGATCCGATGGTGTCGTATGAGGTCTTATTTTGAAGCTCTCGTGAGGGAGCATCCGCCTGGACTAGTGTGTCGTTCGTGATCAACATTCTGCGCATGCGCAGACAGGGAATTTTGGGAAAAGGGTATGGAAATAGACGTTTTGGTGTCTAGGTAGGCCACTAATGGTCCGATGGGGTCAAGTGAGGTATCAATGTGAAGCATATGTGAAGGAGCATCGGACTGGGTGGATGTGACGTAAAACTGACGTGCGCAGTATACCAAGTATATGGAAATAGACATTTTGGCGCCGACATGGGTCACTATTGGTCCGATGGAGTCGTATGAGCTCTCGTGAAGCAGCATCCGACTGCACTAATGATTCATCCGTGTTCAATAGTCTGCGCATGCGCAGTCTGGTCGTAGTATAGAAAGCAGGCATTTTGGGGATGCGTGGGGGTGTGTTTGGGGTACTAAACCCCATATGGGTCCATGGTTGTGGTTTGGTGGTGTGGGTTCTGCGCAAGTGTGTGACGTCACTTCCGGTTTCACTAAAACTACCTCCGAACCCAGAAGAGTTCCAATTTTCCCTTAGACGTAGGGTCCGGATTTTCCATCCGGGGTTTTCCCGGCCCGGCCCGCCCCGGACGCAGCGCGCGCGGGTTACCCGGGCGAGCGCGCGCGGGGGTTGTCCGGCCGCACGCCTGCGCGGCATCACCGGAAGTACGCAGGTGAATTTCGGATTATCCTAGGCCACTGATTGACTACTTTCTCCACGGTGTTCAAAGCCAGTTTCACCGAATCCCCACATGTCTGTTATAGCCCTCATGCATTATGTTCATATAGAAAACACACAAGACGTTTTTTTTTGGGTGAGTCTCATTTTATTTTTTTATTCAACAACAACAACGTGAAAACAACCACGTGAAAACTGAAGCCCAGAACAGGGGGCTTGTACATTGAAATCGATAGAACTTAAGCCCAGAACAGGGGGCTTGAACATTGAAATCGATAGAATTTAAGACCAGAACAGGGGGCTTGTACATTGAAAGAACTTAAGCCCAGAACGGGGCTTGTACATTGAAATGATGGGCGGCCCAGTCATATACGAGTACATCGCGGTCATCGGACCAAAGAATAGGTCTTTGGATTATGGACGCGGATATTCTCTAATGGACGACGGCTGAATTATGGATGACGGACTAGACTCTTGTAATTGTGGTACTCGTCAAACATCTGTACGATGGTAGATAAGGTTCTTCCCCGGCATCGATGGTACAGGTAAAACAAGCAATATTGTCCGCACACGCTACTGGTCAGGCTTTGCAACGTTTGACTGTTCCAACACCACGTCTCTGTGCCTTGATCCATGAAGTCTGTTAAATCGGGATGGACGGGTGGCAGGCCGTACGGGTCAAAGTATTCGCCCTGCTGTTCTGTCAAGTACACGCCCACCCAATGTTTACCGGGCCGATCCATCGGGTCCGTGTTGAGAACGTAAGCAGCAGGATACATACGGTCTAATGGGAACACATCTCGGCCGAACACCCCTTGAAAGACCACACGTGTCTCTGGGTCATTCTCCAGCACTGTGGTTATCTGGTCTGTATCCATGTTAGGTGGAGAGGTCACACAGGACGTTGCGCGCCTTGTCCACTTGAATGATGTTTAAGTATTCGCCCTGCTGTTCTGTCAAGTACACGCCAAGTGGATTTCCAACCGTAAATTGCCTTGCTTGGCGAGGGCCAGCTGATGGTCGTTCTCTAAGGTGGGGGTCAGATCGAAACAACGTGTATCCGTTCGCGTAGTCCTCCCGACTGGTCATATTCTCTTCGTCCTGGTTGATTTGACCGGTGGCTGTAAACAGGCTCTGATAGGTTCGAATGAAATTCGCGCGCCCAAAGTTCGGTGTTAAGGCCGTGGCTGGGACCTGTTGTCCATCCACATGCAGGGCCACAAAATTGATGCCGAAATGTTTAAAGTCAAACGTATTCTCTGGGTAGGCTCCACTGAAACTGGTATTTTCCACACAGGGCCAGGACGAATCGCTTGGGTAGTTCCCCCAGGAACAGGTTTTCTTTGTTGGCGCTCATATTTCCAGCCGACACAGAGAACACTTTGGTTTGCACACGCCGGATAGGGTACTGGGCTGGTTTTGTTTCTAAGGCTTTGAGGTGTCTCAATTGAACGGCTGGATTCGGTTTCACTTTTCGGACATACAGGACTGCGTCTTGGATGAGAGTCTTATAGTCAGCTGCATGCCCCTCTACGTTAGTGGCCATCAAGGCGAAGGTCGGAGGCGCCCGTATCAGTCGAATTTTGATGGGGATCTTGTTCAAGACGTACCGGTCTTGCATGAACATCTCTGCGTGCAGTCGACCCATGAGATCCACCGAGACGCCGTTCGCGGTGAAAGCCTTCCGTTTGTTATATCCCGCATTGTCGTTCTCTACGCCCATATGCTCGGCTGTGTCCTGGTAGAATAAAGCGGCTGTCAGCTGAGATTTTTTAGCCTCTCGTCCATACGACAACAGCGTCTCGATGTAGGCTCGATAGGAGTACGTGTTGGTCGAGTCACTGATGAGTTTGTCGCTGAGAAATATATCCACCTGTTGAAACATAGAGTGCAGCCAAAGATTCGTCGGGCCCACCGCTGCTTGGTCGACGATTCTGGAGCCATCTCCTTTCACATACAAGTATGTATGAGCTAAATCGACATAGGCCGTATCCGCATTACTCATGGTGAACTCGATGGGCCCTGTTTCGTTGATGCTGGAGAGCGGGAGATGCTCCACCCATAATCCTTGTTCGGCACTGGCCTGTGTGGGCGGCACGGTCCACAAATCAAATTCACTGTTGGTGGAGGGGCAGGACTCTGCGTGGATTAAGGACATGTTTGAGAAAAGATATCCTGGGTCTTCGATGTGCGTCGTCGCTGGGTCGGTCGTCGACTGGTGCGTGGTCTCGGTGGTGCAGGTCTTTTATTCCCTACGGTGCGTTGTGCTTTGGCGACCAAGACGCCTCCTGCTTCTTTGGCCCGCCGTTTCAAGGCTTCTTTGGGTGCCGTACCCCTCAAGACATCACCGGCGACTTCCAGTCCACTGCGGACCGCTTGTTTGCCGATTGCTTTCACCCCACGCGTCACCAAGGGCAGGAACGTTTTGACGATGCTCCCGAGTATGTTTCCCAGCCCATGTCCTCGTTGCATGCGTGCACCACTAAGAACCGGAAGGCCACCTCCGGCCTGTTGGGCATAAAAGTCCATATAGCTGCGTGCATCGCACTCGTAAGGCACCTTCATTATACGAAGTGGGGAGCACGTGCTTGTCGAAAATTTTCCTCGTTCGAATTCCACCGGTCGTCCCGTGTCATCTCTTATATCCGCCGTGATAGTGTTGATGTCGGCTTGTCGTACGGGTAGGTAGAGTATGTGGGTGAAACTGTGGGTGACTTGATCTCCATACGTCTTTTTAATGGGGACCACCCGTAACAGAGGTGTGTTGATATCGCCCACGATGTGGTTTCGACCACGTCCGTAGAGTCCATACATACCCGACTTCATATCCATCGGGATCTGGCCATGGTCCTCGGATGGACCCGTGTAGGTCGAGTGAGTGAGACCCAGCATTTGCTGTAGGATAGGACTCAGTACGACACTCACATTGGCGGTGAGGATGACCTGTGCCTTGTCGTTGTGTGCGTTGTAATCGAAGTCCACGTGATTCTTGAAGGGAAAGGTTTTGATGGGTTTTGACCTCCCGTAGAGCCTTATAATGCAACAGTCTTGTCAGCCCCTGCATGAACTCCTTGGGGGTATCGTATTGGCCTTCGGGGAGGGTGAGTCGGGTGTCTTTGCCTTCGTAGGTCACCTCGTACCACACTTCATTGGCTCGCACGTTGTACCACGAGTAAGGGTATTGGATATCCACGAGGGCCACATTCCCATCGTCCAGGTAAATGCAACGGTTGCGGTAACTGGTTCACGTACTTGGCCAAGGTGTTGTCAGGAAACACATCCAGCGAACTGTTACTCGGTAAAACATGGCGACTGAGCTGTCCTGCTCCTGCCGTTGGTTTTAATAGGTGTTCCAGGCCTTGGGCGGTTGTGTTCGACGTCGTGTTCGTCGCGGTGACTTGCTACGAGTCACGGCTCTGGAGATGTGGGGTGTCTTGATCAAGGGTGGTTTTTTAAAGGCGTGAAAAGAAGGCGCCCGTCGTGGTGGTGTTTTGGGGCGTGACTCCGGTTCCCACTCGGCTTCCCAAGAAGGTAGTGGGCCATTCGGCGATTGCTGGGTCCGCTGCATCCAAGCCCAGCGCTGGGGGTTCCCCACAAATTCCTGTGGTACATGCATGTCTTTCAAGTCTTGAGCGAAGACCTCACATCCTCGAGGATCCGTGTGCGACCTGCGTTGACGCACCAGGTCATTCACTAAATCCGTCATGTGGGTACCCGGAACCACCTGATTCTGTTCCAGTAGTTCGCCTTTATCATTCCAAGTCATGTTAGGATTCTGTTTCATCCGTTGTAATACCAAACCAGCTTGTTTCTTGAACGATGCAGGTACACTCTTCAGGACTTCGTCTTCCACCCACTGTGGAGCTGTGGGTGGTACCCCTGATAATGGCGGCTGTTGGAGCGGTGCTGAGGTCGGCGGTGTGTCGCGTGGTGGTGGTGGTGGTGCTGGGGTAGAGAGGGTTTTGTATTGGTCCGTTGTACTTTCTCATTGTCGCTTAACCCAGGTCTTTGTAAGATTTGTTGCATCTCTTCATCGAGGTTGTTTATGGTCTTCACCGTAGCTGGGACAGGGTAGGGCGATTGGAGGTTTTGAAGGAGCCGTGGTTTGACGAGGACCATTTTTTTCGTGTGGTTCATTATCGGCCGAAGAGTTTACCCAATATTGGACCCAACACGGAAGCGGCCAACGGTGCTAAGATGGCCCCGAGAAAGCCACCTTTCTGTAACACCTTTTTCTTTTGTGTTTGAGAGACTCGCTTCTGGACTAGGGTTCGGAGACCTGTCTTATGCTTGGTCAACTTGGTCTTCTGAGCCGGAGTCAGTGGTACGTTGCCTTTTAACAGGTTGTATCCGATCTCGCACAGACAGCGTACAAGGTCAGGGTCCGCACCGCGTACAATGGTTCGGACCAACTCGGGTGGGGCCGTCTTCAATACACGGAGCGTCAGGGCGTGCTTCCATACTCGCGCAGACATCATGTACAACTAATGCTAGAACCCACAACTCTGCTATTTTTATCCTCTTGCGGGCTACCTCCTCAATATCGAACAGAGACAAATTCAACCATGATGTGGTATTAAGCTTTTTATTATCCCCATCATCAATCACACACGCTCCAGCTGGGGGAGCCACTGTGGATGTGTTTACATTATTTTTGCATGTACACGTTGTGGGTGTCTCCGGGAAAGATGCCGGTCCGTAGTCGAAGATGGTCGGGGGTGGCTTGCTTGAGGTCGAAGAGCATATACCCGTGCTGAGGGGTTGTCGCATCTTTAAAGGCTTCCAACGCAAACGGTGTGCGGCCGGGATACATCTGTCTCGCCAGGTGCAGCACTTGAGTGGTATCTCTCGGATTTTTGAAGACCACCAGGTAGTGGGCATTTAAGCTGATGTTCCGTTGTTCTTTGTTTTTACTGAACAGATTCTGCACAATGTAGATGATGCTGAGCCGTCGATGATGGCTACCTTTGGTAAAGAGTTGGGTGACGCGCGCATCCGTCTCTGCCATGAGATCATCCAGAACCACCAAGTTGTCGGGTTCCAAATCGGCCAGGTTAGGTAGGCCTTCCACGAACGTGATGTGGGGCATTGCTGCATACGCTGCCTGCCATTCTCCATAACACCACACGACTCGGGCAATGGGTGGGGTGATCATGCTGTCGGCGTGTTGAAGGAGCTTCCTGACGAAATGCGTTTTGCCGGAGCCCGTCGGTCCTGCGATGACGCAAGTGAAGGGATGCTGCCACCGTGGGTCCATGGTTCGAGGTGTATCCGCTGTCGTGGTAACCCGCTCTTGTAAATTTGGTACGAGTGAACAGGAGTGGTGGTGGGTACAACGCCGGTCGTCGTTGTCTGTTCACTGTGAGGGAAATTCGGTGGGTTTTCAGACGTAGTGAGTGTACTTGGTGTAGGTGTGGACTGTATACTTGATGTGGAGCTCGATGTGGCTTGTACACGGGGTGTGGTGGTGGTGATGACTGGGCTCGATACGGGGTTGACTGGTGCTATTGTAGACTGGTTTGACTGGTGGCTGGAGTTCTAAGTTGGTTAAGAAGAGTGCTGACATAGGCTACGTCGTAAAACACACCGCCGTACAACACACTCAGCAGGATTAGCAATATCACCACAAAGCCCACTTGCGCTTTGCGCGTTTTGGGAGACGCTGTGTTCAGAGGCAGCTGCTGTTTGTCCAAGCACCGCGGTCGAACGTGGAATGAAGGATGACGGTAGTGGTGTCTGGCTTTATAGTCGTTTCACCTGGTTGGCCGCGACCCAGGAATTGAAGGAACTGGGTCAGCCTTGCCATTTGACGAAATGAAATAGTTTGCC
This sequence comes from Hanleya hanleyi, assembly GCA_036873755.1. Classification (NCBI taxonomy): domain Eukaryota; kingdom Metazoa; phylum Mollusca; class Polyplacophora; order Lepidopleurida; family Hanleyidae; genus Hanleya; species Hanleya hanleyi. The sequence goes on along the minus strand of JAVTVY010012072.1, from coordinate 33,418 downwards.
ACGTCGACGTTCCGTTTTCAAAACCTGCTCCACCGTGTAGTCTTGCTTTGTTTTTACGACAGGCTGTAATTCCGTCTCGTAAAACGTCCCTAGCAACGATTCTCCTTGAAGATCTTCCAGTGCATAGACTCGCTGCTGTCGGGGCAGGCGCCGTTTAATCAGGAAGTGCTCATCGCTCCAGTTAGGCAAGTAGCTTTTCTCAAATTGACTTTTGACTTTACTGATCCATACAGGGTCCCCGACCTTGAACACCTCCTTCGGCGTTCGCTGCGATTGCCTGGGGTACAAGGCACGCCGGACTTGAGCTTCATTGCGTTGGGTCACGGTAATGGGGACTCTCTATACTCCGGTGATAGGCTCGATTGTAACCACTCACAAGTTTCGGGAGAACATCGATGTACCGCCTTGTATTCCTATGGGTGAAATATTTATACACGCGGCCTTTGAATGTCCTGTTGAACCTTTCCATAACGGAAAGGTCTCGTTGTACGTATGGAAGAAAAACACGTTCTGAGCTTCCAGAAACTGTTGGAACGGTCTGTTGAGGAATTCCGTGCCTTCGTCGGTTTGCAAATACATGGATTTGCGCCCGGTCTTGAAGGTGTCCTTGAACGCCGCTATGAGATTTGCCCCCGTTTTCGTCCGGATGGGTACCACCCACGCATACTTCGACAGGATATCGATGCACGTCAAGATATACCGATTTCCATCGTTGTGTTTGGCAAAGGCGCTCATATCGACCAAATCCGCTTGCCATTGGGCATCTAGTCCTCCCACGATGATCGGTTCCGTAGAAAATGGCGACGGGCAGCTCTATGTAAGGCATAGGTCCCTTGTTTTCTTAACCAATCTCGGACTTGGGCACGTTGTATCCCCTGGGGTTTGGCCGCTCGATAGAGAGCCGTCAATGCACTATAGGCCGCCGGACTGTCGGGACTGTAGTATAAGTTATCCAACACCTTCTCCCAGCTCTTCATGGTGAGAAATGATGATGGACCCTGGCTCTATCGTTTATTTATAACGGGTATATCTTGGGCCGGAGTTTCTTTCTGATTTTCTTCGTTGGCTTCTGCCAGCACATTGTCCATGGTAAATGACCAGTCCAACTCGTCTGATGACCGCTCTTCCTCCGTAAGCACTTGATCCACATCTGCCGCGGCATCTTCCAATGCAGACCATAGAACAGGGTGAAGGGTAAAATGCACTGTACCTTCATCTAGCCGAGCCAATTGAGCAAAGAAGGGACCGCGTCGGATGTACACATCGTGACACAAGTGAATGAGGTCGCCGTCCAGTTCACCAGACAACACCCGTTTGAATTTGGTCCAGCCCTCCCGGGACAGACGAATGTGAGCCGGGCACGGTTGTGTAGGGTCCGCATCACAGATGTCTACCACCTCCTCCATGATATCGACGTAGCTCTACGGGTGTAGTCCGTGATACGTACTATTCTGATAGGTTAGTGCAAAAAGTGAGCAACAACACCAAAGATTACAGCGCCGGAGGCTCTCCTGGATCCCTTGGAAAATCTTCTCCACGTCTCATGGTATAGCTCCGGTGAGGCAGGCTCAGGCTGGTGAGGCTCAGGCAAGTAGCTAGATAGGATCAGGCTGGTCAGGCAGGCTCAGGCTGGTCAGGTCAAGCAGGCCAATGAATGCAGCAAAGCCCTAAAAATTCCGACTTTTATACACCTACATAGAAGTACCCGGATGCAGGCGCGGACGTAGGCGAAAGCATTCTAGTACCCGGATGTAGGCGCAGACGTGAGCGAAATTCTAGTACCCGTCCATTGGTTCTTTTATTGATCGTTCATTGGCTCTTTTTCTCGACCGCTGATTGGTCCAAATGGAACTGCCCATCCTTCCCAGGTTAATTTACAATCCCCTTTTTGTGTTTAAGCTCTGTATATCGATGCCGCAACATTGTTGCCGAACATGGCCGAAAGGGAGACCTTTGACCTTTTGACCTGGATGTGACCTTTGACCTTTTGACCCGAAATTCACCGCGCACTTCCGGTGATGCCGCGCAGGCGTGCGCCGGATAACCCGCTCGCGCGCGCTCGCCCGGATAACCCGCGCGCGCTGCGGCCGGGGCGGGCCTTTCCGGGCCGGGAAAATCCCGGATGGAAAATCCGAACCATACGTCTAAGGGAAAATTGGAACTTTTCTGGGTTCGGACGTACTTTTAGTGAAACCGGAAGTGACGTCACACACTTGCGCAAAACCCACACCACCAAGCCACAACCATGGACCCATATGCGGTTTAGTACCCCAAACACACCCCCACGTATCACCAAAATGCCTGCTTTCTATACTACGATCAGACTGCGCATGCGCAGACTATTGAACACGGATGAACCATTAGTCCAGTCGGATGCTGCTTCACGAGAGCTTCAAAATAAGACCTCATACGACTCCATCGGACCAATGGTGACCCATGTCGGCGCCAAAATGTCTATTTCCATATACTTGGTATACTGCGCATGCGCAGAGTGACGTCAGTTTCACGTCACATCCACCCAGTCCGATGCTCCTTCACATATGCTTCACATTGATACCTCACTCGACCCCATCGGACCATTAGTGGCCTACCTAGACCCCAAAACGTCTATTTCCATACCCTTTTCCCACAATTCTCTGTCTGCGCATGCGCAGAATGTTGAACACGAACGACACACTAGCCCAGGCGGATGCTCCCTCACGAGAGCTTCAAAATAAGACCTCATACGACACCATCGGATCATTAGGGGCTCACCTAGACCCCAAACCGTTTATTTCCATACCCTTTTCCCATAATTCCCTGTTTGCGCATGCGCAGAATGTTGACAACGAACGACACACTAGTCCAGGTGGATGCTTCTTCACGAATGCTTCACATTGATACCTCATTCGACTCCATCGGCCCACTAGTGGTCCACCTAGACCCCAAAACGTCTATTTCCACACCCTTTTCCCACAATTCCCTGTCTGCGCATGCGCAGAATGTTGACAACGAACGATACACTAGTCCAGGTGGATGCTCCCTCACGACTGCTTCACATTGGTATCTCACTCGACCCAATCGACCCACTAGTAGCCCGCTTCGATGCCAATACGTCTATTATCATGCCCTTTTTCTACTGCGCATGCGCAGAATGACGTCAGTTCCACGTCACACCCATCCCGTTGGATACTCCCTCACGTATGCTTCATACTGATACCTCACTCGACCCAATCGGTCGACTAGCGCTTTCCCTACAGGTTGCCGAACATTCTCACGAAAACCCACGGTTTTGGGACTACTTTCGGTACGCGGAGGCAGACCGCCTCACCGCCAGACCGCATCACCGCGGAGGAATACATCCCCAGGTACGCCCCATTCACCCAGACCGAAAGTGACGTCATACCTGCAGAACACTCCTGCGCACACCTCCACAAAACCTCCACATTTTTTCCTGCGCATGCGCACTGAACCCAATGAGGTTCGAAATCCTCTTTGTATACTACTCAGGTCTGACCATCAAACATTTTTTGTCAGGGTGCACCACGAAATCGAAAGATGATCTTCCGGCATTTGACCCCAGACAATGGGGAATAAATATGCAGATATCATTGTTTGGACGATTTTGCATAGATTATTCTGGTATCAGACATTTTGATACACGATCAAAATCACGACCGTGATCACGATTTTATGTTCATTGATGAGCAATGAGCAGTTGTATATTTATTGTAAATGTTACACATGTATATCGGGAAGCTGTGGAATCCTCGACATTTTACATGGATATGTGAAAACACGCGTGGCATTGTCATTATATGGCAGTTTATATAGCTATAGAGTTCACTTCTCTGTCCATTTGCCTGGAAATATTTGAGGACTGCAAATCGCCAGAGGATCAAATTGCGTGTCCCTTTTACGGTTCCGAAGGATCGACCACATGCAAGTGTATTTTCAATTCTGTTCTACATCTCTCGTCCTCCCCCTGTTCCCCACACTCGCCCCTCTCTCGTCGATAGCTGTTGGATCGGTATGCTTGTTAACTCAGGAATGTATAGACTCGCCTGTTGAAAGCTTCCATCCCTCATACAATAGCAATGAGTTTCAACCTACATCAGTGTTAGACCAGAATAAAGATAGAAACACGGTTTAAGTAAAGGAGGTCGTATTAACATTTATATCATCGGAAGAATGCACAGCCGTGTTTACTTGGAAACCATATCTGCTGGGGGTTTTTTTTCTTATTGCGCTTGCTTCTTTTCTCCGTTCTCAGCTTTCCAATAGGCTCGTCTTGTTTTCTATGGACGGCCATTCGTGTCGCAAAAACTAACTTTGACCAAAATAAACGTAACGAACACATCCAGAAATGAATAGCTCAGCTACCAAGTTTCCAAGGTATGATTTAATTTGTAATGGACAAACAAGTTTAACCCTGCGGGGGTGTACCGTAAACTGTGGGAGCGGGAGCGGGAGGAGTGGGGGGGAAGATTCCGTCCGACCCTTTAAATATTTTTATTATCTAGGGAGCGGAAACTATTCAATATCTCCCAAGAAATGTAAAAAAGTCCAAAATGTCCACATTGATGACACCACGGCAGTGACATCAATTTTCCAGTCGATTTTTATCCCTCAGCCTATAGAACTGCGGGGTCTTTTCAGTAGTATATAAAAACCTTGTAAAGCCAAGTTTTGCCTGGGGAGGTAACTCTTGCATCCGCCAGGTGGCGCTTTTTAAGGTTATAGTATAGGAAGCGGCCATTCACGGCCTTTGACCTCTGAGGCCGTCAAGGCCGCTATAGTTCCAACAGGTGGCGCCACCAGGGTGACCTCGAATTCCTCCGCGGTCTGGTGGTGATGCGGTCTGCTTCCGCGGACAGAAAGTAGTCCCAGACTTCAAAAACGCTGCATGGACCGATTGGGTCGAGTGAGGTGTCCCCGCTCTTCCAGGGCTATCCAGTGGGTGTATGTTTTCACAGGAACAAAAAAAATAAATGAAAAGCGGAACACGGACTTTACTTATACAATATACGGGGAAAATGCCTATCTGGGGTATGGGGGTGGTCATTTTTTTATATTTTACTATGGGTTGTTTGGTCTTGTTTTTCACGTCTCGCCACGAAAAACACGATGGGAGGGGTCCCGAAGGTAAGCAGTGGATTTTTTTGAAAAGCACCGGGTAGGTCTGTATATAGACCCATACTGGCTATGGGGGTATAGGTCCATACTGGGAAATTCACACATGTTCATTGCGATATGGGTTGTTTGGTCTTGTTTTTCACGTCTCACCATGTAGAACACGATGGGAGGGGTCTCGAACTCGAAGTTAAACGGTGAATTTTTTTTGAAAAGTACCGGGTAGGTCGGCATATAGGCCCATACTGGCTAGGGGGGAGGGGGATAGATCCATACTGGGAAATTCACACATGTTCATTGCCGTATGGGTTGTTTGATCTTGTTTTCACGTCTCACCATGTAGAACACAATGGGAGGGGTCTCGAAGATAAGCGGTGAAATTGTTTGAAAAATACCGGGTAGGGCTGTATATAGGCCCATATAGGCCCATACAGGCTATGGGATTATAGGTCCATACTGGGAAATTCACACATGTTCATTGCGATATGCATGGGTTGTTTGGTCTTGTTTTTCACGTCTCACCATGTAGAACACGATGGGAGGGGTCTCGAAGTTAAGCGGTGATTTTTTTTTTAAAGTACCGGGTAGGTCTGTATATAGGCCCATAGGCCTACTGGCTCAGTGCAGGGCCCTCGGTGGTCTAAGGCGCTTCGCTGGTGACCGCTAGCCTCACACCACTGAACCGGCACGGGTTCGAGCCCAGCTGGTCCATGTGTAAAAGTTTGTCAGTTACTTGCCGAAGGGCGGTGGTTCTCTCCGGTTACTCCGGCTTCCTCCACCAACCAAACTGACTGTCACCATATGAGTGAAACAAACTTGAGTGTGACATTAAGCCAAATTCCCTCCTCTTCCTCCTAGTCCGGTGGCTTAAGGTCAAGATCGTGACTGGCTGGAATAAAGCTCCATATTTTGCAGAGAGGCTCATTTGGGCATAAGAAATGATCTCAGAAGAAGTGCCCATTTCTACAGGAGGTGGAAGGCCCTTAATTTGCATAAATCCAATATGGCCGCCATAATACATACAGTAGCCTCCTGTTGGCGACTATTTGACAGCTGGAATCGCCGTTTTACACGAAATTGATTTTCTACGAGCCTGACTGACTGAAGAAGAAAATAATAACGATAATTGAAAACTGTATTACCCGTTGAATATCCAATATGGCCGCCAGAGCGTCACCAATAATGGTATTATTGCTATACACATGTGTGTTGTATATATGTATATATCATATATATTTATGAATCCATTGAGAGGTTTCTGTACATGTAGCTCTGTCACGACTGATTCGATCAAGCACGCATGAAGGTTATTGGCTATTTTCTTTTCTATACATATCCAATATGGCCACCAGAGCCCCATCCTCAATGCTGATTATCGGTACTAAAACAAATCTGTTTCAAAGGATGAAACTTCAGGTTATCGTACATGCCACGGTTGTGAACTACATCAAATGTTGCCAATTGGATTCTTCTCGGCTCCTTACATGTAAATTAGCATGTGTAAATCCAGCGGCAAAGGGAGTTACTCTTCCAACACCGACTGGAAGCAGGCTAAAACTGTGCTAAGTAACTACCCTGGATTAGCTTTACTTGTTTCAAGTTTCACAAACGGTTTCGACATTTGACACTCGAGAAATTATGCCTTTATTGTCTCGCGTAATCTTTCATCTGCTAGGCAAAACTCTGCTATCGTAGAAGCTAAATTAGACAAAGAGTTGTCGAAAGGTCGAGTTGCTGGTCCCTTCTAAACTCCTCCTTTTGACAATAAGGTTTGCTAAAAATCAGACGTAGTCCCCTGAAAGAAACCTAATACTTTTAGGGGCTCTTGATGACCGAGCTCTCCAAGGCTTTCATGTGTGAAAGATTGCCAGTTACTTGCCGACGGGCCGGAGGTGGTTCTCTTCCGGTATTCCAGCTTCCTCCATCATTAAAACTGGCTGTCACCATATGAGTGAAATAACCTTGAGTGTGACATTAAACCAACCCCCCGCCAATACTTTTAGGGTGATACACGATTTATCTTACCCTGGAAAATCTGCATTGTCTATTATCATTGCTATTCAACAGGACCTGATATGTTGAATACGTAGACAGTAGGTATCGCGATTACACTAGTTCAAAAACATGCCCACTAAAGCTTGATGGAGAAATCTATTTCGATGATGCCTTCCGCATTTATGTACCGGTGCCCCTCGATGGGGTGCTCTACATCCTGTAAGATATTAAAGAGCTCAAGTCATTCTCTGCAAGTCATTCTCGGTTATGGCTACAAAATTCGGCATATCAGAGGTCATCCACATACTGGACGACTTCATGTTCATCGGTGCAAATAGCGCTAGCCACTGTTCTATAGCTCTTAACATATTCATTTACTTGTGTGGGTATTTGAGCATTCCAATCAAGCATGCTAAGACCTACTACCCATCAACTACTATGGTTATGCATGAGATTCAACTGGACTCCAGAACTATGAAAGCATCATTTCCAGAAGACAAAATTCATAAACTAAAAAACATGCTGGGTGAATTCTCGTGCCGCACAAAGGTAACAGCAATCTGTCAATGTCTCTCACAATTTTGCCTGTAAAAGTCGTAGTGCCCGGCAGGGCATTTCTCCGCTGCCTGATAGAACTTAACAAAAGTTGTATCACAGGCTCCCCATCACATTCGCTTGAATAAAGCTAGAGTATATGTTAATACCTGGCTTGTATTCCTGGAGTCTTTCAACGGAAAATTAATTTTCTTTCCCAAAATTTTCCAAATTGGGTATCCAATTTCGACGCTGCTGGTCCTTGGGTTTGGCGACTGTTTTCGGATCCTCGTGGATAGACCAAGAATGACCAGCACATCTTACCCATATCACGGTCAAGCAGTGCTTGCCGTGGAAATTTGGAGCCATAAACTAGCAAATCATAACGTCTCTTTCTTTGTGATAATATGGCCGTGGTGGAAATTAGTGCGTCAGATAGTAGTTGCCTGCCTTCGAAATGACATTCTGTTCAGATCAAAACATATTTCGACTTATTTTCTGACAAACTCTCGTGGTTACAATTTTAGGAAGCGCTGTCTCTAGCCCCTTGACTCAATCGCGCGTCGCACCCAATACCCTGTCTGTTGTTCTTCTGACGCCGTCCCTTGCTGAATCTTCCTTGAAAGTATACAAGCGCGCATGACAAGTATATAGAGATTTCCTCAATAACACTGGTCAGTGTGCCAGTAAGGTATTCCTCATCTCGTCACAGTTGGTTTCCTTCAAAGCATTCTTGCATTTCAACAAGTATGAACCCACCACAGCTTATACATTCGTATCGGCTATCAGTTATGCGCATAATTTGGCTGCAGTACACGATCCTGCGCAGTTATTCCTAGCCAAAAAAGCTACTTACGGGCATGTCAAAATTACACGGCCGGATACCAGATTGCCCATAACTAAGGGTATCCTCTATAAGATATTTTATGCTATACCCCACATTGTAACCATGTAATTCTTTTACGAGCAATGGTCTTGGTAGCATTTCATGCATTCTTACGCGTTAGTGAACTGAGATCGTTCAGAACAAGACTGCAATAGCAATGTTTGGCAAAGGTCAGTCAGGGGCTGCCGTGCCATCTAATATTTACTGTATACTTAACACCAAGAAGAAAAGAAAAATAATAATTCAAATTTCGGATCGAAAATTCGTCAAAAATTGATCATATTTTGGTTCTGACGTAGCTGTAACGTCATTATGGCGACCATCTTGGATTATTTTACATTTCTCGCTAGACCTTTGCTTACACAATTAGTGTGGAAATTTTCAGATTCTTACCCCGAAGGATGGCGAATATATGATGTTTTGAAAATCGTTGGGATAAAAATTGCCATTTATAGGCCCAAAATGACTCGGGGCCCCTAATGGACCACATATTGCCTCCTGGGCCTCGAAATCGGGGGCACCCCTTCTGATATTGTTCTCGGTGCCTCTGACGACACATGTGCCAAATTTGGTGCTTTATTCCACTCTGTCACGATAAAGTGAAAATCTGGCCACTGGGTGGACATTTTGAGATCTAGGTGAGCCCCTAGTGGTCCTATGGTGTCGTATGAGGTCTTATTTTGAAGCTCTCGTGGAGGACCACCCGACTGGACCGTTTTCAATATTCTGCGCATGCGCAGTCTGGCCGTAGTATAGAAAGCAGGCATTTTGGGGGGTGTTTGGGGTGGAGATGGACCACTATGTGTCCGAATGGGTCGTGGGAGGTGTCAAAGTGAAGTTTTTGTGGGTTAGAGTCAGAATGGTGTGTTTTTTATTGCAAGTCGTGACAATCTGCGCATGCGCAGTTGGGTGTAGTAAGTAAAGTGGTCATTTTGTGGGTGCGCGGAGGTGTGTTTGAGGTCCATTATTGGCCCGAATGAGTCGTGCGGGGTGTCATCTTGTAGCTCTCGGGGTGTAGACCACCATTTAAGGGATGTCCACGTCATCTGTGACGTCATTGTTGACGTCATCAGTTGAAGTAGTAGCCAAAGTGGGCATTTTGGGGCAGTGAAGAAAGGTATTTGGTGTAGAGATGGACAATTCTTTGCCCGAATGCGTCGTGTGGGGTGTCATGTTGTAGTTCTCGTGGTGAAAACCACCATTTGAGGAATGGCCACGTCATCTGTGACGTCATTGTTGACGTCATCAGTTGGAGTAGTAGCCAAAGAGGGCATTTTAGGGCAGTGAAGGAAGGTATTTGGTGTAGGGATGGACCATCATTGGTCCGAATGCGTCGTGTCGGGTGTCATCGTCGTGTCGGGTGTCATCGGTGACGTCATCAGTACCAGTAGTAGCGAAAGTGGTCATTTTGGGACAGAGAAAGGAAGTATTTGGTGTAGGGATGGACCATCCTTGGTCCGAATGCGTCGTGTGGGGTGTCATTTTGTAGTTCTCTTGGTGCAGACCACGATTTGAGGGATATCCGCGGCAACTGTGACGTCACTGGCGACGTCATCATTAGGAGTAGTAGCCAAAGTGGGCATTTTGGGGCAGTGAAGGAAGGTATTTGGTGTAGAGATGCACAATTCCTGGTCAGAATGCGTCGTGTGGGGTGTCATGTTGTAGTTCTCGTGGTGCAGACCATCATTTGAGGAATGTTCACATCATCTGTGACGTCATTGGTGACGTCATCAGTAGGAGTAGTAGCCAAAGTGGACATTTTGGGGCAGTGAAAGAAGGATTTGGGATAGAGATGGACCATCCTTGGTCCGTATGCGTCCTGTGGGGTGTCATATTGTAGCCTTCGGGGTGGAGACCACGATTTGAGGGATGTCCACAGATGTGTACGAGTAGTAGCGAAAGTGGGCATTTTGGGGAAGTGAAGGAAGGTATTTGGGGTAGAGATGGATCATCCTTGGTCCGAATGCGTCATGTCGGGTGTCATCTTGTAGTGCTCGTGATGCAGATCCCTATTTGAGGCATGTTCACGTCATCTGTGACGTCATTGGTGAGGTCATCAGTAGGAGTAGTAGCGAAAGCGGGCATTTAGGGAAGTGAAGGAAGGTATTTGGTGTAGAAAAGGACCATACTTGGTCCGAATGCATCGTGTGGGGTGTCATCTTGTAGTTCTCTGCATGTAGACGCATCTACACACTTGGTGGTCGCATCGTGCATGAATACTACATTTGACTTGATACTGTGAACTATAACTGTAAAAGTTCAGGATGGTCGAGTGGTCAAGTGCTGGTCTGCACATGCAGGTCGTGGGTTCGAATCCTACTACTGACACATGAGTTGTTTACTTGATACTTCTGATACAATAGTTAACCCTACCTGGCCTGGGGGGGGGGGGCACTTTCCGCAACCCCCCCCCCCCGTTGGTTTTATGCTCCTATCACCGGAACGACGACGAAAAATTGAGAGCTGAAACTTCGTGACTTTTCAGATTGTCATATTGGGGTCATTCTGAGCCTATTTGTATGACCCCGGAGAAGAGGATCATGGGTAAATTCAAAATGGCGACCAGGTGGGGTACCAAAAAAGTGATGTTTTCGTCATATTTCTTCAAAATTTTTGCTTTTCTGTATGGAAAAATGGGTAAAATCAGATTTACTAATTTATCATGCAGTTTTTGCAATGAAAAAGCAAAAATAAATAACTCGAAAATGCTGACCCAAAAATGGTCCAAAAATGCTCTTTTTGAAAATGACGTCACAGTGACGTCATTATGGTGGCCATCTTGGATTTTTTTGCATTTTCCTGTAGAGCTTGACCCAATGATGTAGTGTGGTAAGTTTCAGCCCTCTATCTTTAGCGCTAGCGAAAATAAATAGGTGGAGCACTTTCCGCCCCTCCCCATATCGCCCAGGCCAGATTGGGTTAAAACTATAAAACTATCACTGTAACGTTAGGATGGCCGCCTGGTGCCAGTCCTAAGTGCTGGTCTGCGCAATGCAGGTCGTGGGTTCGAATCCTACTCCTAATATGAGTTTTTTGTATATACATCTTTTGTATTATACCATATCTGTCCTGAATGTGCTGTATTACACCACATTTGTCCTGTGTTATACAACATCTGTCCTGTATTATACCAAATCTGACCTGTATTGTACCATGTGTCCTGTATTATACCCTATCTGTCCTGAATGTGCTGTATTATACCATATCTGTCCTGTATTATACCAAATCTGTGCTGTATTATACCATATCTCTCCTGTATTGTACCATATATGTCCTGTATTATACAATATATGTTCTGCATTATACAATATTTGCCCTCTATTATACCATATCTGTCCTGTAATTGTTAAATATATGTCCTGTACTATACAATATATGTTCTGTACTATACAATATATGTTCTGTATTATACCATATCTATTCTGTGTTATACCGCATCTGTGCTGTATTATACCATATCTGTCCTGTATTTTGCCATATCTGTCCAGTATTATACCGAATCTGTGCTGTATTATACCATATCTGTCCTGTATTACACCATATCTGTCCTGTATTCAACGATTAGCTTAACGCTTCAGCGCCCTGGTGAAATAGCCCAAAAGCTCTGATTTTCATGGAATTGACACTAATTCATCGAAATGCGGTGACGTCCGTCGTTACATCCGTCTCAACGCCTTAACGCTATGATGTAGACCGGAGAGAGAACAACAATAACAACAAGGATGACAATCCAATCATTTTAATATCCCTCCAGTAAATCATATCCACGCTGGGGGAGTCGCGATATGTATGTTTACAGTTCTCGTAGGCTCTTGTCCAATCAAAAGCCATCGTTTGAGAAAGTTTAATCTCCGGCCAGAATCGCTTTTGGCGTCGAGCAGGCCAGGATACTGTAACGGCAGCATGTCCTGAAACAATAGTTTGCGCATTTGGGGTGTAGTAAGTAAAGTGATCATTCCTGGGGTGCGCAGGGCTATATTTGAGAGACTGAGGTTCTATATCTCATCCAAAGATGGCGTGTAGGGTATCATCTTGAAGCTCTTGTGGTGTAGACCACGGATTGATTTCCATGTCATCTATGACATCATTGTTGACGTCATCAGTACGGGTGGTAGCGAAATTCTGATTAGTCGACCAATACATACGGAATGTTGGGGGACACGAGTTAATCCCTATATGTACAGACACCACCACACACCACTATTACCACCACCACCACACACCACCACCACCACCACCGCCGCCACCATCACCACGACCACCACCACCACCACACACCAGTTCTACCACCACCACCACCACCACCACCACACACCAGTTCTACCACCTCCTCCACCACCACCACACACCACCACCACACATCACTATTACCACCACCACACCCTACCACATATAACCACCACCACGCCCGTTAACGCCCGATGGTGGTGGTAGCTCCCGTGGAGCGAGCTCTTGGATGGGAGCTCTTGGAGCTCGGAGCGCGTACCCGTGGTGCACACTTCCGGTTCCGGTCACGTGACCGGAAGTGACCGTTGACCCCTGCGCACCATTAGTGAGTGAGTCTGAGTGAGTGAATGAGTGAGCGAGGCGAGAACAACACCCTTGAGGCGCCCCCAACGCCCGTCTTAACGCCTGGACGCACTAACGTGGGTGAGTGAGTGAGTGAGTGAGTCTTCCGGTTCCGGTCACGTGAGTGTAAACATGGAAAAACCCGGATGTAAGATTGATTGTTTGATTGTTTATTCACCATATATAAATAAAGACAGAGATACGGTATGTGAATAAGTAAAAATATGGCGGGAATAAAACCCCAGAGGGCTTGTTATATCCCATAAAATAATAATTGTTAGTGATTATACCAGCTCGAAAATAAGACAATAGGAGTTGAAGATACTCTCAAATTTAAATATGTGCATTAACAATGGTGATGCACCCAGCCCTATAGTTGTTAACTAAGTACATTTGAACTAAACTAAATATGTAAGATAGGGTTTTGTGAAATTGATAAGGTACACGTGTTTTACATAAAATAAGTTTGTCTCAAGGTCAGTATTGGAGAGATTGATGGCCAAGAAAATGATGTCGGTGTGTGGAAAAGTGGCAAAAGATGAAATATAATATGAATACGCCTTCGAAATTTGAATGGATAGACTATTCAGAAAACAAGTAAATTTTCATTCGAAATTTGAAAAGTGACTGAGATAAACATGATTTTAAGTCAGACGGTAAGGCGTTCCAAATACGCGAAGCCTTCGTCTTGGTACAGTAAAATGATAGATTTGATTGCACTCTCGGTCGATATAGATTAAGACTAGCTTGTCGTGTTGGGTAAGAGTTTCGTGAAGTGGTTTAAGAATTTGATCGGAATTGAGACGGAATTGTAGAGGAATCTATGGGTGAATAATAAAATCAAATAACTATTTATTTGACAAAACGGCAGGATGTTCGACTGCTCCAATAAGGGAGTAGAACTGGTGTATTTGTTACTGTTGGATATAATACGAATAAGCCTTTTTTGTAGGAGCACAAGTGGTTTTAGATGAGTAGGAAAAGTGTTTCCCCAAATCAAATTACAATAAGATACATAAGAGTAAAATAGCGAGTAGTACAACATAATCAAAGTTTTTCTGTTGAGGCAATTTCGTATATTGTTAATGACGCCAATATTTCTTGAAAGTTGAGTTCGTCAATGTGTGTTTGCCAATTCAATTTATCATTAAAATGCACCCCAAAGAATTTCAAACTAGTAACAGATTCTATCTCGGCACCAAATATTGAAACCTTCGGTATATTTGTATAACGCGATCTATATGGTTTAAAAAATATAAATTTGTTTTTTTTCACATTCAAAGACAATTTATTACAGGAGAGCCAACCATGAAGTTTTCCAATTTCACAAGACATAAGCTCGGCCAGTCTAATTGGATCTTTATCTGAGAGTGAAGCACTTGTATCATCTGCAAAGAGATTGATATCTAAGATAGATGTGGCCTTGGTTATGTCATTTATGTATAATAGAAAAAGTATTGGAACCAGTATTGATCATTGTGGTGCACCCGTGTTAATAGAATTAAACGGAAATATTGTCCCTTTGTATGATACGCATTGAGATCGAGCAGATAAATAGCTGCGGAACCAGTTGTTTGCTACACCACGAAAACCATAATAATCGAGCTTATGTAGGAGAATCTCGTGATTTACCGTGTCCAAACCTTTATTGTTTCAATTCTTTGGCTGCAATAAGTTTGTCGTATAAAGAAAGAACAGCAAGGAAGGTAGAATGGTTAGCTCGGTATCCATATTGATTTGGGGATATGATCATCTCTGATTCCAAAAAGGTAATCATCCTTAAAACAACGACCTTTTCAAAAACTTTACTAAAGCAAGGGAGAACAGATATTGGACGATAATTTTCAGCAAGTGTTTGTTTCCAGACTTATAAACAGGAATGACTTTGGCAGTCTTGAGGACAGTGGGAACATATCCATTTTGAAATGACAAGTTCATAATGTGTGATATGGGGGTAGAGATTAAACTGAAGATAGGCTTTATTAGAGACATGCGGATATCATCAATGCCAGGAGACCCATTTTTGAGTACAGACACTACATCATTAATTTCGGACGGAGTGCAAGGTTCAAACGAGAAATCGTTATTGTAGGATTGGTCTAGATACGTAGTGAAATCATTCTGAGTTGTAGGAATTTTAGAGGCAAGTTCAGAGGCAATATAAGAAAAGTAGTCATTGAAGTTTGTGGCGATCTCGGTTGGATTAGTTACTTCATCTCCATTAAAATGAAAGAGTTTTGGAAGAGAGTTCGATTTTTTTCGACCTAACAATCCGTTTATAACTCTCCAGGTTCCCTTAATATCATTATATGCTTCATTAAATTTTTCTTCGTAATATTTGTTTTTAGATAGTCTAAGGGTATGATTAAGTTTATTGCTATACAATTTGTATTCGCGAGTTGTTTCATGATCCGTGGTCCATCTCTATACCAAATACCTTCCTTCACTGCCCCAAAATGCCCACTTTGGCTAATACTCCTACTGATGACGTCACCAATGACGTCACAGATGACGTGAACATCCCTCAAATGATGGTCTACACCCCGAGAGCTACAGAATGACACTCCACACGACGCATTCGGACCAACAGTGGTCCATTTCTAACCCAAACACACCTTTACGCACCCCCAAAATGACCACTTTACTTACTACACCCAACTGCGCATGCGCAGATTGACGCGATGTTGCAATAAAAAACACACCATTCTGACTCTACCCCACAAAAGCTTCACTTTGACACCTCCCACGACCCATTCGGACCCATAGTGGTCCATCTCTACCCCAAACACACGCACCCCCCAAAATGCCTGCTTTCTATACTACGGCCAGATTGCGCATGCGCAGAATATTGCAAACGGATGAAGCATTACACAAGTCGGATGCTGCTTCACGTGAGCTTCAAAATAAGACCTCATACGACACCATGGGACCACTAGGGGCTCACCTAGACCCCAAAACGTCCACCCAGTATGGAACTATACGGGCCTATATACAGACCTATCAGGTACTTTTCGAAAAAATTCACCGCTTACCCCCGGGACCCCTCCCATCGTGTTCTACATGGCGAGACGTGAAAAATAAGACCAAACAACCCATACGGCAATGAACATGTGTGAATTTCCCAGGATGGACCTATACCCCATAGCCAGTATGAGCCTATATACAGACTCACAAGGTACTTTTCAAAAAAACTTCACCGCTTACCTCCGAGACCCTTCCCATCGTGTTCTACATGGTGAGACGTGAAAGACAAGACCAAACAACCCATATCCCAATGAACATGTGTGAATTTCCCAGTATGGACCTATCCCCCCCCCCCCCATAGCCGGTATGGGCCTATCTACAAACCTACCCAGTACTTTTCGAAAAATTTCACCGCTTACCTTCGGGACCCCTCCCATCGTGTTCTACATGGCGAGACGTGAAAAACAAGACCAAACTACCCATACGGCAATGAACATGTGTGAATCTCCCAGTATGGGCCTATAAACAGACCCACCCGGTACTTTTCAAAAATTTCACCGCTTACCTCCGAGACCCTTCCCATCGTGTTTTTCGTGGCGAGTCGTGAAAAACAAGACCAAACAACCCATAGTAAAACCCACAACAAAATTCTCAGTATGGAGCTACCCCCCCCCCCCATAGACAGTATAGGCCTATATACAGACCTTCGTGAACTTTTCGAAAAATTTCACAGCTTAGCTCTGGGACCCTTTCCATCGTGTTTTTCGTGGCGAGACGTGAAAAGCAAGACCAAACAACCGATAGTAAAATCCAAAAAAATGACCACCCCCATACTCCATGCAGGCATTTTCCCGTATATTGTATAATACAGGCCCCTATTGTAGGAGTAAAGTCCGTGTTCCGCTTTTTATTTCTTATTTTTTCTGAAAACATACACGACTGGAAAGCCCTGGAGGAGCGGGGACACCTCACTCGACCCAATCGGTCCATGCAGCGTATTTTCTGTCCGCGGAAGCAGACCGCCTCACCGCCAGACCGCATCACCGCGGAAGAATTCGACGCTGGTGACCCGCGAGAGAGCTCAATACACGTGGGTCGGTCCGTATTGCCACGAAAAAAAGACATGAATACATGGGAAGTAAGACTTATAGTAATGAAGATAACGTACAGGTATTGTTCGACGCTATTATTACGAGTCTATGATCAGTGCGACCACATGGTCGAGCGTGCCGTGTCCAGTATGTCTCCGCAGAAAATTAACAAACAAAATGGCGGCGCTTGCTGTGGAAAATTCCCTCTTGGCATCGATCGTGCTGCCATCTGTATGCAAGGAAGACTAGACGAAACCTCTGTGGGCCAAATTCCGGGTGATGCCCAATGGGGAACCTACACATGGACATTAGCGGCATGGAGTGTGGCATCTTGTTTGTTGTCGTCTCACCACGTAGAATACGATGATAGGGGTCGCGAAGCCATTGGTTGAAATTTGTTGAAATTTTCCACTGCGCATGTGTGATACACAGACAAGCCCGTGGGAGACATTTTGGGGTATAGGTGAGCCCATAGTGGTCCGATTGGGTCGAATGAGGTATCAGAGTGAAGCACTTGTATGGGAGCATCCGTCTGGATGGATATGACGTGGAACTGACGTCATGCCGCGCATGCCCAGTAAAAAGAGGCATCGGAATGGGCGTTTTCGAGTCGAAGTGGGCCAGTTTTGGTCCGAATGGATCGTGGGAGGTGTCAAAGTGAAGCGCTCATCCAAGGCGATCAAGTCATGGGTGGGTGCATGTAAATTAGGATTGAGTTTGAACATATAAAATCCGGAAACGCGGACTTTACCCCTAAAATAGGGAAACCCCTTATCAGCCAGGTCTAAATGAGCTAACATCGCTTCCCGGCGGATCGGGGCCTGCCAGAGAGGCAAGGTGAGTTAATGGGTGTATGTAAAATTAGGATTGGGTTTGAACACATAAAAAGCGGAATACGGACTTTACACCTAAAGCATGGAGAATCATCGATGTTTTGGGGTCCACTATTGGTACGAACGGTGCAAAAAAACTCCACCTAGGATCAGGGATAGTCCCCTTCTCTTGCTCTATGGCCATATCTCCGCCAGTACATCATACCCACGCTGGGGAAGCCGCGTTGGGTATTTTTGCAATTCTCGAAAGCACTTGTCCAATCAGAAGCCGTCGTTTGAGAAAGTTCAATCTTCGGCCGTGTACAACTTAAGGATACGCTTGCTTTTATGGACAGTAACCCCGCCATCGCCCAGCTTAACGCTTCAACGCCCTGGTGAAATAGCTCAGAAGCTCTGGTTTTCTAGATATTCCATGGAATTGCCTCTAATTCATCGAAATGGAGTGACGTCCGTCAACGCCCGTCGTTACGCCATACCGCCCTTCTCAATGCCTCAACGCCTTAACGCCATATCTTTAAGCCTTAACACCCTAGCATAACGCCTTGACGTCATGATCTTAACGCCTTATCGTAACGCCCACCAACGCCTTGACGCCATGATGCAGACATATGAGAGAAAGAAAGATCAACTCGTTCGCAAGTTTTCATATAGTTTATTCTCCTCAATGTTACATCATACCCAAGCTGGGGGAGCCGCGTTGAGTAATACAAGTGCTGAACGGTGGATCCACCTTGAGCTGTATCAATAATAGCATCGACGCTGGCTTGACGCAAAGCTTCAGCTAGAATATCCTCGTTGTTGGGTTCAAAGTTTACATCAGGCAACGTGGACTCTATAGTGCTCATGGTGAAATGAGGAAAATGATGTTGTGTGGGCTATTTATAGTGGGACGCTCTTGATCTTAATGATGCGTTCAAACAAATGTTTCTTTTAAACCATCGCTTTGACATGAGCCGCTGTCCAACTCATGCCTGGGGTTTTTAACATCGATGCTGTTCTGTCGATTTCTATATGGACTGGGTCTTTGTCCAGCAACTTCATATGGGTCACGAGGTCGACATACTGCCGACGTAGAGCCCGTCGTGATCTGGGTACCAATGTGTTATGGGCTATAACTGCGGCTTCCTTTTTCGAATACCCTTTATGGTGAAACTTGTTTTCTGTGACCTCCAACGTCTCGCCCATCTCGGCGTCCATACTTTCTTTGAATACATCCTTCCATAGCTTCCGAGTTCACATTGTGTTCATTCCCTTGTACGGGTTTGGGTTGGTCCTTCACGGTTGGGTGATATCACGGGACTGATGGTATGAAGGGGGTGAGTTGCTGCCGCTGAAAGGGCGCTGCCAGATTTGGACTCGCTGGATGATGTAGGGGTATATGACGTTGTGGTGACCCCTCGCCGGGTAACAAGCGGGTCGTCAGTCGGCGATCTTCGGGGGTATGAGCTTTTATGTCTACGAACAGGTAGCCGTACGGACAACTTGTTCTGAGGATAAATTCGACTACCAAACACACGGATTCGTGCTCTGTCTATGGGATTGGAGAACAAGGCAAAGTATTGGCAGTTCAAGGCAATATCTCTGGACGCCTTCCCTTGAGTAAAGAGATTCTGTGTCAAATAGATGACAGATAGATTGCGATGATGGGACCCTTTGGTGAATAGGTCGGCGATTTTCGAATTGCCCTTGGCCGCACTAATCAGGTCAGCTAGCACTACCACGTTGGTCTGCTCGGAATCGAAGTAATACGGTTCGTTTATGTCGTGAGGAATTCCTGGGACGAAACTCACATTCCGTAATCGCGTAGTTTCGTACGCGGGCTGCCATTGGCTATAACATCATACAACGCGTGTCGGAGCTGGGCTTGCCACACCTTCTTCTAAGAACTTCATCACCCAGGACGTCTTTCCACATCCTGTAGGGTTGCTCACCGTCATCGTTAGGGATGCCCTACTCCACCTGGTGGACCTATAGCGGGACTCGGTGTTGTCTATTGATTGTGTTTGCATTGAATGTGTCTGAGCATACTATCGCGACGAGAGAAGGTTCTCTGACAGAACGTACACGTACACGACATGTTGATTACCAATACATATGGACTGATGAGGGACGAGTGTTAATCCCTTCATATGTACACCACCACCACCACGGCGACCACCACCACCACCACACACCGCTAGTACCACCACCACCACCACCACCACCACACACATCACCACCACCACCACACACACACACACACACACACACACACACCACCACCACCACCACACACACACACACAACCCCACACGCACTCAAAATGGACGCTCCCCTATGACTTCCAACAAGGGCGTTGGCGGGCGTTACTGTCCATAAAAACAAGCGTATCCAAGTCGTACACGGCCGAAGATTGAACTTTCTCAAACGACGGCTTCTGATTGGATAAGAGCCTACGTCAATTGTAAACAAATAGCCATACAGCAAGAGAAGGGAAATCCCCTGGTGGAGTTTTTCACCATTCGTACCAATAATGGACCCAAAACATCCATGATTCTTCATGGTTTAGGTATAGAGTCCGTGTTCAGCTTTTTATATTTTCGAGATAAATCCTAATTTTACATACAACCCTGCAGATGCCACCATACCCATTCCCCTGGATGATTCCCCATGGTTTAGGTGTAAAGTCCTTGTTCCGCTTTTTCTATGTATAACCCCATTCCAAAATTTACATACACCCACTAACCAACCCTGCTTCTCTCGGCAGGCCCCGATCCGCTGAGGACCGATATTAGCTCGCCTAGATCTGGTTGATAGGTGTTTTCTGTATATTGGGGGTAAAATCCGTGTTTCGCTTTTTATATGTTCAAACTCAATCCTAATTTTACATACACCCACTAACTCACTATCTCGGCAGGCCTCGATCCGCTGGGAAGCGATATTAGCTCATCTAGACCTGGTTGTTAACGGTTTTCCCTATTTTAGTGGTAAAGTCCGTGTTTCCAGATTTTATATGTTCAAATTCAATCCTAATTTTACATGCACCCACGCATGACTTGATCGTCCTGGATGAACGCTCCACTTTTAACACCTCCGACGACCCATTTGGACCAAAAGTGGCCCACTTCGACCCCAAAACGTTCATTCCCATGCCTCTTTTTGACTGAGCATGCGCGGAATGACGTCAGTTCCACGTCGCACCCATCCAGTCAGATGCTTCCTCACGAGTGCTTCACATTGATACCTCACTTGACCCAATCGGACCACTATGGGCTCACCTATACTCCCAACACGTCTCACATGGGCTTGTCTATATATCACGCATGCGCAATGCAAGCTTTTCAACAAATTTCAACCAATGGCTTCGCGACCCCTATCATCGTATTCAACATGGTGAGACGAAAAAACAAGATGCCACACTCCATACCGCAAATGTCCATGTGGCATATTCGCAAAGGGTCGAATCAGGGGAGATCACCCGGAATTTGACGCACAGAGGTTTCACCTAGTCAGAGTTATCTTCCTTGCCTCCAGATAGCAGCACGATCGATGCCAAAAGGGATTTTCCACAGCAAGCGCCGCCATTTTGTTTGGTTATTTTTGGCGGCGACATACTGGACACGACACGCTCGACCCTGTGGTCGCACTGATCATAGACTCGTAATAATAACATCGTACAATACCTTATCTTTATTACTATAAGTCTTACTTCCCATGTATTCATGTAATTTTTCGTGGCAATACGGACCGACCCACGTGTATTGAGCTCTGTCACGGGTCACCAGCGCCGTGCTCCTGCACGATTCCCGCACAGGTCGGATTGACAAGCCACCGGCTACTGTTTATATGTTGTATTACACTTCAATAAAGTTATCAATCCACCGCCCATTCTCAGGAATCCAGGCAACCCCCCGCGTATGGGCCTTGACATAGGAGTTTCTCTCACCGCAAGACCTGACCGCATCATCGCGGAGGAATACATCCCCAGGGGTCATATCCGGTAGCACACTCTGACTGAACCTCGTATTTATGGCCAGGTTCCACTTTGTGACGTCACATAAAGGGTCCCCGTAGACGTCTCCTGACCCCTTTGAAAGAGCTAATTCGGTCGTATTGACCCTGGGAATTTGCATATGACCTTTATGACGTCACACGAGCAGCACGTAGACAAAACCGATTCACGGAGAATGACGTGCGATACATACTGACCCCTGCGCACCATTATTAATATCCGGTTGCACATAAGGGTAAATGCCGTAGCATTGACACCAAGGGGCGCTGTTGACCTACTTGTGATGTCACTTCCGGTTTCGGTCACGTGACCGGAAGTGACCTTTGACCCCTGCGCACCATTATTAATATCCGGTATTGTGCGTATGCGCAGGGATCGAAGGTCACTTCCGGTCACGTGACTGGAACCGAAAGTGACGTCACAAGTAGGTCAACAGCGCCCCTGGTGTCAATACGACAGCATTTGCTCTTATATTACTACTTCCAGTAATATCGTATAGTTTACTTTCCGTTCGGTCTTCGTTCATCGTTCTTCGTTCAACGGTCTTCGTTCATCGTTCAACGGTCTTCGTTCATGTTTCGTTCTGCTCAGTTTTTAATTCGGTACGTTCCGTTCTGTTCATTCATCGTTCCGGTTCTAAAGCGTTTCAAGTGAACGCAAAAGAAACGGAACGCAAAAAAAAAATGGATAGATAAATTAACGCAATTGGGTCTGCAACTCCGAATCAGGCTGGTAATATATTGCTACTTTTAAACCTAATTGTGGAATGGCGTTGGTGATATAGATGTAACGCATTAGGTCTGCTCTACAACGACAGGCAATTTGTTAGGAGCTTCCTCTTGGTTTAATGCGCATATCTCAGAACCAACGTAGGCATATATGTTTCTCTTCCTCAGCACGAAACTGTTTCAGCTGTCAAAATGCATGGATAAATATAGCGATAATAGTATCCATGAGAGGTGATACGTGTTCACTGTCTGCAGTCACTAGTATAATAGTGCTAATAGTGTTGATATCTATGTATTGCTGGATCAGATTTACCTTGTTGCCGAAGCTCTCATATAATTGTGAGTATTGTTTCTTAAAACCTGTATGCATCGTACTATTATGACACTGTTGGTATTTAAAAGTTACTTTCTGCACTAGGTACAACCTTCAGTCCCTCAGTAAGTAGTCTGCCCGAGGGCAAGCTACTCAGAGAAATGAACGGTGCAAACAGGCATCGGATTCTTCCTGTTGAGTTCAATATTTGTTCAAGCAGTGAGTAACTCTGCAGTGGTGAAGATTTGCCAGATTTTCATACATGTAGACGGAGATATATAGATATCACCACCATAATACATAACGTGCTGAAGGCTACACATGCTTTTGTAATTTCGGCGTTTTGTTAACGGACTGAGTCAATTCAAAAGACTGCCTACAACGCATGAAGAAAATGGAGACAAGCCTATGAGTCAACTATCTCGAGTTTCCGCTTTCTTTCGGGCGAGTCTAGCTAAGTATATAAACCAATTGTTATCCGGATACACTGCAGTATTATATTGGCTGATGATTGAGACTGACCAACTGACTGTCTGCTGCCTGAAGACAAGGATTTATACTTGCCGAAAACATTCCTTTCAAATAGTGTAGACTATAGTTCGGATACAGAACAATGTCCGCAGGTTCGTACCATATCTCTCTGTGTTCCTCTCTTGTTCGTATTACTGACGGCACCGTTACGACATGGTTTAACGAAGTGTCGGCACTTTTTAATGCTAAGATATGCTTCTACAATATGCATTATCCTCGAAAGTAGTATACAATGTTCATATATTCTCAAATATAAGGAATATTAATCTATAAGAGCTAAAGTATTTGTGTGGTAGAGAATATCTGAGGTATAAGACAGGATGACGATAGATTTTGTTGGGTTAATCCCTTTTATTAGATTAACGTACATGTACCCCATATGCGGTTTTCTTTGGGGATTTGAACATAGCTGAAAAGCAAAACGTACGCACGGAGCCTGAAGGTTCAGCACTGTGCGGTTCCCAACCTAGGAAACTTGCGGTTCTTGATGATTGCTCGATAGTGACCTGCATATGAAGGATGGTTGTAGAAGATGAAGGCAATGAATGCTATTCCCCCCTACTACGTACCGTCGTCAAATCAAGCTAGTTCCCTCTCCATTGAATCAAATTAATTCAATTCAATAACTTTATTCCAGTCACAGCAGATAGGTCCATATGAAAGTACGCTAAAAATGTTTAAAGATAACACTTCAAATTTATTATCAAGTAATTGATACTCGATAACGACTAGTGACAAATATGGGTATATAATATCAAGTAAATTTTTCATTAACCCTATCTGGCCTGGGCTTTTTGGGACCTGTTGTGGCCTGTGGGGGGGGGGGGGCGAAATGGCCCCCCCCTAATTATTTTTTCTTATCCCTTGAGCTATAGGGGGCTGAAACTTACCACACTATACCCTTGGGTCAAGCTCTAGCAGAAAATGTAAAAAACTCGTCATTTTTTGGTCGATTTTTCAGTCAGATTTTCTGAATTTTTTTTTATGCAATTTCCCCGCAAAAACTGCATGATAAATTAGTAAATATTAATGTGATGTGAAATAAAATAGCTTTTGCCCGCTTTTCATCGCGGAAAAGCAGAAATTTTGAAGAAATATGACAAAAACGTTACTTTTCTGGGACCCACGTTGCCGCCATCTTGAATTTTCCGATGATCCTCTGCTCGGGGGGTTATGCAAATAGGCTCAAAATGACCCCAATAAGATAAACTATAAAGTCACGGAGTTTCAGCTCTTCATTTTTTGTCGTTCCAGAGATAGCGCAGAAAGTTTGGTAGGGGGGAGCCATTTCGGCCCCCCCCCCCCCCCCCCCCCCAGGCCAGGTAGGGTTAATATAATTACAAATCTTTTGCTGCATATACACTATAGTATATTCAATTTTAGTACTATATATAATATATAATTTTAGTCCGGTCTTCTATTCCGAGAGAGATATAACTGACCGGTCGGTAGAATCTCTTTAATAATATTGTTTTCATGAAGCGTTTTATTGCAAATCATTGAAACACAACTCAAAACGCCGAAAACGGAACATATCAAATTAACAACTTGTTGATACTACATCTTTTGTAATTCCACCAAAGTAAGCAGTAAGCATCGGTGCACAGAATGTTTGAAACAGTTTTAATTTGATTGATATGGTACACATGTGAAACATACGCAACGAAATTTCCGTCATATGGTGACAGGAAGTTGATTTGGTTGGTGGAGGAAGTCGGAGTTACTGGATAGAACCACCGCCCGAATAAATAATAAAGTATATTATTATCGCACTTGACCAACAGCTTGTCCTGTCAGTGTCAATTCCTCAGCACCATATATTAAATACCTAATTTGGTCAAAGAATCTGATAAAAAGGGCATAGAGCCGATATTACAAAAAAAAATCGTATCATTTTCGAGGGAGAGGGGGTGGCGGTTGCAGCTCACACCCTGCAAAATGAGAGTAGCACCTGGAACGCTCATGATTAACTGCACAGAAGCTCATCTAGCTAGACCAACTTAATTATAAATTTCCGTTGAAAGATCTATTCAAGCGAAAAATTATCATGGAAGCAGAGGCTAATGTCGATATCACGTAATACTCGATTAGCTTTGTGGAGAAATGGTACAGACATATAGAGGTACAAAATGGTAAATCGTATGATCATTTATTAGCTCACACGGTGATAACACGAACAACCATCCCGCGCAAACGGCGTCTCTTAGGGTTGAGAGGGATTTACGGGAGGTACATAGCTCCCTTAACTTAAGCCTTCGGAGTGGCTGAAGGAGAATATTACGGGTTCTCTCAATTTGCGAGGTGTTCGTGAATAGCCCTCCTTTCCCTAAGATGACATTAAGTGTCTCTTTGATCTTAAGAGCCCTTTGTGATTGAGATCCCAGGCCTTTAACCCTACCAGGCCTGGGGGGGGGGGGCGCACTCTACCAATCTTTCTGGACTATCCCCGGAACGACAAAAATGAAGAGCTGAAACTCCGTGACTTAATAGTTTATCATATTGGGGTCATTTTGAGCCTATTCGCATAACCCCCCGAGCAGAGGATCATGGGTAGATTCAAGATGGCGTCAACGTGGGTACCAGAAAAGTGATGTTTTCGTCATTTTTTTCAAAAGTTTTACTTTTCCGCGATGAAAAGTGAGCAAAAACTATTTTATTTTACATCACATTAATATTTACTAATTTATCATGCAATTTTTGCGGAGAATTTGCATAAATAACAAATTTGAAAAATCTGAAAGAAAAATCGACCAAAAAATGCCGTTTTTGAAAATGACGTCACTGTGACGTCATTAAAGCGGTCATCCTGGCTTTTTCTACATTTTCTGGTAGAGCTTGATCCAAGAGTATAGTGTGGTAAGTTTCAGCTCCATAGCTCAGGGGTAAGAAAAATAATTAGTGCTCCCACCCCCCAGGCTTGGACAGGTCCCAGAAAGCCCAGGGCAGATAGGGTAAACAGTCCTGGTGTTACCTAATATTCTTCACTGTACATAAATAAAGCAACGTCCATGTATTCCATTGTTTTCTTGATTACACACTAACCGCTACTATTAACTCTTTCCGTCCACGCAGTTTATAATTCATCAACATTGAACCCCTGCCAATTATTACCTTTACAGTGACCGACACCGTAAATTAATTAATAAACTAATAAAAAGTGCGTTATTTCTTCAATGATAATTTTTCCACGGGTATTTGCTAGTGTTTTATAGCAAAACAGTGGAAAATGTTTTCCATCTTCCATTGTATTGCAAATCTCACATAATCTACCAGATCTGGATTCTTCTTGTATCTTCCACGTTCAATATTAGCTTGTGGGCACTATTTCGCAGTTTTATTAGAGTCGACCGATGTTCTCTATTTGTCACGTCCAAAACAGTTTTTCCACAGTTAAACTTTTTTAAATATAATAATAATTCAGTTTACTTGACTGGTTGAGTTTGGCCTTCAACTCGGTTGCGAATTTCTGAAGTAGCTGTGACTTTTATGAGCGTGCTACTTATGACACAATCCTCGCAATTGTGTCATTAGTTCATGGCCGACACTGCACGCAGATCGCCTATTGACTGTGGTCAATCGAAATTAGGGAAACATAAACGCGACGAAGTAGTTATTGAGGACTCGTCTAATTCTGGAAAAAAGAAAAAAGCTGAGAAAGTTGAGACTACTACAGAAAATCCTGAGATGATTGTATTTATGTCTGCAGCTGGTGGGACTCCCCTGGCCAAGGTGAATCCGATCAACTTCGGCGTTGCCATTCAAAAAAAGGTAGGTCAAGTTCAGCTAGTCAAAAAGTTACAGTCGGGCAGTATGCTTATTAAATGCAGTCAAGCCAAGCAGGTCAAAACACTGCTGTCTACTGGCACCTTTATGAGCCGTGAATTTAAGTGTTCATTGAAACTTGAAGCTAAACCCCGAGGTGTAATTTACAATGTAGCTCAAGATATTTCCGAGGAGGATTTTCAAAAAGTACTGAAGAAACAACATGTAGTGAAAGTGCAGAGGCTCACTAGGGGGAGGGAAAAAACTCCTACAAATTGTGTCCTGCTTCATTTTGATTCGGCCTCTTTGCCACCTGAAGTTATTCTTGGCTTCCAGCAATTTAAGGTCAAAGAGTACATTCCGCCTGTTATTCGGTGTTTTCAATGCCAGCGTATTGGTCACGTGGCCTCTGAATGTAAGGCAAAACTCCGTTGTTCTCGTTGTGGTGGCCAACATGAGTATTCTGCTTGCCCAAATATGGAGACGCCGCGCTGTGTGAACTGTCATGGGGATCACAGTGCGGCTTGGCTCGGGTGTCCAGTAAGGAAAGAAGCCAACAAGGCTCAGTATGTAAAAGTTACACAAAAAATTTCGTACTCTCAAGCTTTGAAGAATGTTCGGGCTGAAAATGCTCAGCAGAGCAGTCAGCCTCCAACCCCTGCTAGCCTCCCTGCACTTGAGCTATCTCAATCCTCACAACTTCGCACTTCAGCTCGCAGTGCTCCGGCGTATATCCCGACACCGAAAGTTAAAATATTAAAGTCCTTTGGTACACAAACAGATGCTGTTCCTCCAATGACAGTGATTAATTTAATCACATTTATAACTGGTGTATTTTTTAAGTGTGTTGAGGTGAAAGAGGGCTTCCACCAGAAAATACTGAAAGATATTTCTGAAATAGCTAGTAAGTGTTTGGGTGATGATGTTGGTACTGACGTCATCACACCAAATTCTATTCTACAACATTTAGTACCAGTTACTTCTGCTGATCCTTAATGGCTTTCAATATTTTACAACAAAATATTCAGGGCATTTCTGCACATGGACAAGAGTTTAAACATTATATATTTGGTCTGCCGGTTAAACCGGATATGCTATGTATTCAAGAAACTTTTTTAAAACCAAATTTAAATTTCACATTACCAGGCTATGTTCCCATTAGGGAGGATAGAATTGGTAAGGACCATGGTGGACTACTCATATTTATTAAACGAGAAATTTCCTATACTGAAATTAAGCTCCCAGCATTTGGAAGCATTGAATGTCAAGCTGTTCAAATATCAACAGAAAGTGGAAAATTAATTAACCCTACCTGGCCTGGGGGGGGGCGGAAAGTGCCCCCCCCCCCTAGTGAACTTTTCTCTGCTGCTCCGAAACGACAAAACCGAGGAGGCTGAAACTTGGTGACTTTTAAGCTTATCTATTGGGGTCATTTTGAGCCTATTTTCAATAAAATTCAAAATGGCGGCCATGTGGTATCCGCGAAAGTCGTGTTTTTCAATCTTTTCGCTCCATTTCTTCACATTTTCCTTGCATAAAAGGCCTTAAAAGTATTTTATTTATGCAAAACTAATTATTCTCTATTTTATTAGATTTTTTTCGAGAGAAAAATCTGAAAAATGAAAATTTCGAAAAATCGACCCCAAAAAGGCCGAAAATGGCTTCCGAGAAGACGTCATCGTGGCGGCCATCTTGGATTTTTTTACATTTTCCGGTAGAGCTTGAACCCAAGATACTGTGTGGTAAGTTTCAGCGCTCTAGCCTTAGTGGTAGAGAAAATATATAGGGGGGCACTTTCCGGGCCCCCCCCCCCAGGCTGCGATACATCCATGGTTCATTTATAATTGCCGGGGACTTCAATGCTTATAATGTATCATGGGGTAGTCTTTCCAGTGATTATAATGGTAAGCTTGTTAGTGATTTTATTGACAATAATAGTCTAGTTTTCTTAAATGATGGGTCAGGTACGAGACTTAATATCAGGACTGGTACCTTGTCCTGTATTGATCTCACCTTGTGTTCCCAAGATATATCAAGTAATTGTACGTGAAATGTTGATCATGCTTCCCCTTGTGGAAGTGATCACTTTCCAATTTCTATTTCTTTCGGCATATCTCCGGTATCTGGTGGAACTGGTGGACCTCCTCGTTGGAAATTAAAGAAAGCTAATTGGAATGCTTTTGACAAGCATATTAAAACTACTTTGACAAATGATCTTTTCAGTGATGATGTTGATGTATTTGAAACTAATGTAATAGGTGCCATAAACGAAGCTGCAAATAATTCTATTCCAAAAACTTCGGGGAATCCCCCTTTTAAAAAACCAGTACCCTGGTGGAATGATGATTGTGATCGGGCAATTAAGGATAGGAGGAAGGCTGAAAATAGGGCGTGCCGTACTAGGTTGTATGTTGATATCGTCGAGTACAAAAGAAAAAAAGCTGTAGCACAGCGTGTAATTAAAAGCGCTAGAAAAGGTTCCTGGCGAAATTTCTGCTCGACCATAAATAGTCAGACTAGTATTAAAAAAGTATGGAACAATGTTAAAGCTATTAATGGCAATAAAAAATCATTATCTGTTCCTACTTTAAGTAAAGAGGATATTTTGTATAGTTCAAATTTAGAAAAATGCGATGTGCTGGCTGACAGTTTCGCTTTTGTTAGCAGCGATGAGAACTATGACCCTGACTTTACATCCAATAAGCAGGAAATGGAATTGTTGCATGAAAATTCACTTGATAACATTCAATTTGATGAAATGCCTGTTAATGAAGATTTTACCTTAATTGAATTAAAGCAGGCCATTCATTCATCCAGTAACTCTTCACCTGATGAAGATGAAGTCTCATATGAATTTTTTCGTCATCTTCCAGATACTTGCCTTGATGTTTTATTGTTGTTATATAATACTGTCTGGGATCGTATGCGTTTGCCTGCGGCCTGGAAAAGGGCTGTAGTTATTCCCGTGGCTAAGCCTGGTAAAAATAGTTCACTGCCTTCCTCTTATCGACCGGTCGCCCTCACTTCTACCTTGGGTAAATTAATGGAGAAAATGGTAAACAATAGGCTATTCTGGTTTCTTGATAAAAATAACATTTTTTCGCCCGTACAAAGCGGGTTTCGACGTCGTAGGTGTACTGCAGACCATGCCGTGACTTTGGAGACAGACATCCAGAACTCCCTAAGTAGTAGGTAGCGAGCAAGTAGAGTAAATAGCGCCTCACTGCGCATGCGCAGAACCTAAAATTGGGGCGGTTTTGAGGGGTATTGGGGCGTTGTGCGCAGGTGAATGGGGCGTGGCCTATGAGTGCACTTGACCTCATTTGCATATTTTCAAAATGGCGGCTTGTTTTTGTGTCGTGTGTGGTGTGGGACCAAGATGGCGGCCAGTTTTTGTGTCGTGTGTGGTAGGAGGTGGGACGAAGATGGTGTGGGTCCAAGATGGCGGCCAGTTTTTGTGTCGTGTGTGGTAGGAGGTGTTACCAAGATGGTGTGGGTCCAAGATGGCGGCCAGTTTTTGTGTCGTGTGTGGTAGGAGGTGTGACCAAGATGGTGTGGGTCCAAGATGGCGGCCAGTTTTTGTGTCGTGTTGTCGAAAAAAAAAAGTTCCGGCAAAAAAAAAAAAAAAATGTATTCATGCGCGGTGATGCGGTTTGGCCGTGGTTTTGGCGGTGATTCGGTCTCGGGAAAAAGCTTCCGCGGAGAAAAAGTAGTCCCTAGATAAAATGGTCCGATGGGGTCGAGTGAGGTATCAAAGTGAAGCTTAGGTGAAGGGGCATCTAATGGGTTGGGTGTGGGGTTGACATATCGGCCTTCTGCGCATGCGCGGCGGCCGAAGGGTATGAAAATAGCCTTTTTGGAGCTATGGGAGCCCCTAGTTGACCGATGGGGTCGAGTGAGGTATCAAAGTGAAGCATTCATGAAGGGTCATCTGATGGGCTGGGCGCGGGGTGAACTATCGGCATCTGATGGGCTGGGCCGGGGTTGAACTATCGGCATTCTGCGCATGGGACGAGTGAGGTATCGATGTGAAGCATTCGTGAAGGGGCATCTGATGGGCTGGGTGTGGGGTTGAAATATCGGCATTCTGCGCATGCGCGGTGGCCCAAGGGTATGGAAATAGCGGTTTTGGAGCTAGGGGAGTCCCTAATGGGCCAATGGAGTCGTAGGAGGTATCAAAGTGAAGCATTCGTGAAGGGGCATCTGATGGACTGGGCGTGGGGTTGAAATATCGGCATTCTGCGCATGCGCGGTGACCCAAGGGTATGGAAATAGACGTTTTGGAGCTAGGGCAGCCCCTAATGGTCCAATGGGGTCGAGTGAGGTATCAAAGTGAAGCATTCGTGAAGGGGCATCTGATGGACTGGGTGTGGGGTTGACATATCGGCCTTCTGCGCATGCGCGGTGGCCCAAGGGCATGAAAATAGCCTTTTTGGAGCTAGGGGAGCCCCTAATGGTCCAATGGGATCGAGTGAGGTATCAAAGTGAAGCATTCATGAAGGGGCATCTGATGGACTGGGTGTGAGGTTGAATTACGGTCATTCTGCGCATGCGCGGTGGCCCAAGGGTATGAAAATAGACGTTTTGGCATCTAGGGGAGCCCCTAATGGTCGAATGGGGTCGAGTGAGGTATCAACGTGAAGCCTAGGTGAAGGGTATTTGATGGCTGGGTGGCTGCATGTAAAATTTTTCCTGAAAAAAAAAATACGGAACACGGACTTTATCGAAAAACCTGGAAAAATGCCTATATGGGGTATGAGGGGTATATAGGTCGCCGGGCTTAACGGGGCTTGTCTATCAACAGAGTTATCTTTCCCTAGTTCCAGGGTGGGTGTATGTAAAAATTTTCCTGAAAAAATACGGAATACGGACTTTAACCTAAATTACGGAAAAATGCCTATATGGGGTATGGGAGGTATAGGACCATCCTGGGAAACGTACTTCTATACATTTGCGGTAGGGTTGTGAGGTCTCGTTTTACTCGTCTCGTCATTTAGAACATGATAGGAAGTGTCCCCGTGCGAATCGGTGAAATTTTTGAAAAAAGTCACCGAACCCCATATAGTCCATACTGAGGGTATAGGATCAATGTTTGTCCCCCTGGGAAACGTACTTCTATACATTTGCGGTAGGGTTGTGGGGTCTCGTTTTACTCGTCTCGTCATTTAGAACATGATAGGAAGTGTCCCCGTGCGAATCGGTGAAATTTTTGAAAAAAGTCACCGAGCCCCATATAGGCCCATACTGGGGTATAGGTTCAATGTTTATCCTACTGGGAAACCCACTTCTATACATTTGCGGTAGGGTTGTGGGGTCTCGTTTTACTCGTCTCGTCATTTAGAACACGATAGGAAGTGTCCCCGTGCGAATCGGTGAAATTTTTGAAAAAGTCACCGAGGCCTGGGTAGGCCCATAGGCCTATACTGCATGGCTATGGGTGTATAGGCCCATACGGGGTGGACATGTTGGAGTCTAGGTGGGCCACTCATGGTCCAATGGGGTCGAGTGAGGTCTTATTTTTAAGCTCTCGTGGAGGAGCACTTGACTACACTAATGGTTCGTCCGTGTTCAATAGTCTGCGCATGCGCAGTCTGGCCGTAGTATAGAAAACAGGCATTTAGGGTGCTATGTAGAGGTGTGTTTGGGTTAGAGATGAGCTAATCACGGTTCGAATGGGTCGTGTGAGGTGTCAAAGTGAAGCTTGTGTGGGGTAGAGTCAGAATGGTGTGTGTTTGAATGCATGTCGCGTTAATCTGCGCATGCGCAGTTGGTTGTAGTAAGTAAAGTGGCCATTTTGGGGCAGCGAAGGAAGTTATTTGGGGTCGAGATGGGCTAATCACGGTTCGAATGCGTCCTGAAAGGTGTCATCTTGTAGTTCTCGGGATGTACACTCCGATTTAAGGGATGTTCGCGTCATCTGTGACGTCATCGGTGACGTCATCGGTACGAGTAGTAGCGAAAGTGGCCATTTTCGGGCAGTACATGAAGGTATTTGGGGTCTAGATGGGCTATTCACGGTTCGAATGCGTCCTGGAAGGTGTCATCTTGTAGTTCTCGAGGTGTACATTCCGATTTGAGGGATGTTCGCGTCATCTGTGACGTCATCGGT